>MKEJ01023847.1:0-10795 GCA_001753735.1 Embelia ribes | reverse complement strand
AATAGAAGTTATTATACTCAAATTGTAGGACTGAAAGTGTAAGAATTCGAATTATAGGGGCCAAATAAAATATTGGATGAGATGTTGAAATGCATAGCGGTTGCAAAGACAAAAATATCCTTGTGACGTGTCTGTTTTTGAACCTGGATGGCGAGTAAACTGTTTCCATCCAATTTTCGGATAGAAAACTGTTAAAAGTGTATTAATTGAAAAATTAAACATACGCTAGTGTACTAATTGATAGAATTTAAAAGTAGGTGTACTAAATCACAAATAGTTGAAAGATTGGTATACTAAATAATATATAACCCATAATACTGTAATAAACATACTCTTCTGACAATGTGAGAGGAGAAACCTAAGGATCATGCCAAAAACTAAAATGAGAACCCATCATGTTTGCCTACACGTACAATAGCATAGTATTGGTAAAACTCAGGGTTAACCTCCCATTTGGAAGTTCAGGATTTGCTAAACACATATATATGGTTGGTCAGTAAGTGCCAGGCTAGTCGTTGTCGATGATCCGTAATAAGCAAATGAAGTTCAGACTTCTAAATTCACCCTGAACCATTGGAGAGGTAACATGTGCGCAAGCCACTTCAGGAAGACGGTTATAGTTGGCAGAGGACTACAGAAATTGGCCAGTTTGTCTATCAATATCTTAATGACACTTTTGTTGAGGTGAAAAAAGGGCCATACAACCGATTGGAATGGTGAGTATTTAGCGTAGATTGGTTATCATATAGAATAAGAAGCATGTGTACCATGCCTAAATCTGCTAATTGCAGTTTTCAATATTAGAATTAAATTTCATTGCACGAGGCCTGGCATAAAAATAGGCAGGCCTAACTATTTTTATTTGGAATTACAGCTTGGGATGCCAAACACTTGCAAATTTTTTACATTAAGATCCGAAGCAAGTGCTAGGCCCAATACTATAGATAACTTGGGCTAGTTGATGACTTGGTCTACATTTTACGTAACTAGTCCAAAATTTGTTTGGTACTTGCGGCATTCTCATCTCATTTTATTTACTTACAAATTTATTTTCTCCCAAAAATTGATATTTTGTAAATTATACATTCATTCTGTGTATGTTATCTTTAGGATTATTATTATTATTATTGCATTATTTATTATAGAATAATAATAATGTTAATAATAAATAAAAATTGTGATTCCTCCTATAACGTTTTAATAATTTTGTAGAAAGATTAATTCAGTAATAGAGAAATTGCAAATGATAGATTTCTCCACTAATAAATCTATCATGTCAATTCTTCATTTTTATAAAGAGAAACATTGTTACGGGATATTTCTTGTCCAATGTTTACAAATGAGAACTAAATGAGAGAAATTCACCACTTTAGAAAGACTTGTTCGAATGCTTTTTCTCTCATTTAATTCTTAAATAAAAAATTTGTACCAAAAGAGAATTTCTATTTCTAACAATCTGCATAGAATTATTACAGTATATTTGGATAGAGAAATATAATGTTTACAATTTTTTTTACTAAAGTACTTTTTTTTTTTTTTTACTTTTTATTTTTTGTTTGGGTTTGGAGGCGGGAAGGTTTTTAAGAGGAGGAGACACCTAGATGTTGCAGTTTTCGCTAAAGGATTTTTCTAAAGCCAATTGCTATGATGATTGTTATTGGGGGTAATTATTAGGACTAAATTTTGATCAACTCGATAATCAACATCAACAGTTGAGACAAAATGAAAAACATTCCTGAGGACATATTTTATAATTTTATTTTTTTGAAAAAAGATCTTTAATAAACTACTTGTCTCACTCCTCCCGTGGTACTATTTAGTGATTTAGTCTCATATTTGAGAAATAATTTTTTTGCAAAAAATTTAATCTATAATATACATCGTTCACAACATAATTACCGTGTGACTAGTAGATGATTCTCCTAAATGTGGTAATCACCAAATACAATATTTAGTTAGCACATTAGCAAATTCGTTTGATCATTGGCCTCATAAATTGAAATCTTGTTATTTAATTTCTAAATCCCTTTAACGATTATTCCTAACTCCGGCCTAGATTATAACTAACATAATCACCTAGCTGTATCAAAATGTCAATATGCCATAATATATTCCAAAATCTAAATACAGTTTTTGGACTGTTGGTGGGATAATTAATCCATAATCTAGTTCAGAACTGCTAGAAAATGGGTCGAGTAATCAAGGGCAATGGCGAAAAATCGGAGACCCGATTTGATTTGAATTTCCCACCAGAAAGATAATTATTCGAAATTGGGGAGTTATTGAAAGTTAACGCCTTCTCCCTTATATGACAACCATTATTTGTGATTTGTTTTGTGGTGTGATAAAAATAGGGAAATTCGTCCACAATGTATGCCCTATCTCTAAGCCATGAAAATTTAAATTGTAGGGGATTTTGTTGGGTTCTACTTTGATACAGGTCATATAACAAAACTTGTGTCAGTGTTAATAGATAAATATTTTTTCTAGGGATTTTTTGGCCTGCAAATTTGTGGGTCAACCTGCAACCGGTTTTTTACGTACTTGATCCACAGAATGCATCACACTTGCACCGAAGTGGGACTAGGATGATCCAGACCCGCAGACCAACCCAGCTGGTCCACACTTGTACAGGTACAGGTAATTGATTGGCCAGATATATCCTTTTTTAGAATTGAAAATAACAACTTTTTTCCAAATATAATCATTGTATGTAGCAACATCCATAGGCGGACCCACCGGAGGGTCATGGAGGGATCACTCCCCCGCCAATTCTTGAAATTAGTTCAAAATATTTATAAGAAATTTGAAAAAGATTTATTTCGCTAATAGGCGGATCTCCTAAAAAAATATATTTAATACCTCATATAATTTAAGTAGACTCAACTTCTCTATCCATGAATTCTGGATCCGTTATTGGCAACGGCTATATTTTCCTCATGTCCGTATGCCTTGTATGTCAGTCCAATGATTTATCAATAAAACATTCGAACCTTCTTAAATATTTTTAAACTAATGATTGTTCTTGTCTCCACAAGGATGGATATTTAAATAATTCGAGTCATTCATGAATAAGTTAAGACTCGGTTCGGTCTCGTTTATTTACTAAATGAGCTGAGCATGAACAACAAATAAGGGCTCGTTAGATAGCCGACTCAAGTTTGAACAACTTCCAACTCGACTCGTTAAGGGCTTAGGTTCGTTTGATTCATTTAATTTGTATACATATATTTTAAATTGAAGGTGTTAGTTTATATACATAAATATATATAGTTCATCTTAAATCTAATAAATGAAGAAAAATTTGTCCTATTACCTAGATGATGCATTTATAATATTAAGTTAAAAAAATTATATGATATCGTAATTATTTGATATATCCACTATTATGTGATTATCAGTAAATGGTTCTATAAAGATTTAATTTAATAATATTTATTTTACTATTTAATTAATAAATAATAAATAATATATATTAATATAAAAAAAATCAAATTATGTATTAATAAGCTTGATGTCGAGTTCGAGTGTGTTTATTTGTAACCCCACAACAATAGGTAAGGGAGGAAGAGAAAGTGTGCCGGTTGGTTGTTGACATATCCCTCTCTTACGGTTTGTAAGCCTGCCTTCTAACGTAGAGTAGCCGAAATATGCCTTCAAGATTCTTGGAATGTACTACTCCCTACAATTACTTGCTAGTATTAATTCCCAATTTTTTAATTGAAGAAAACAAGTAATGGGCTGAAATATTTTTAAAGCTTAGCACCACAAACACTCTATGCCATCACTTCGGTGGTGGACTGGATGTTTAAGTCTTATTTAAGTTAGTTAATTTTTCATGGATGGATAAGTTTTCGCTTTCATTTTTCATTTTTGTTTTTATCTAGTTCTTGTCTCACATATTTTTTTTCTATTAGTATAACGTTCTCATATTTCAGCCCCCACACTGTTAATTGTTAATTTAGATCTTAAGAAATTTTGAGTTTTAGGACAAGCTCCTTTGTTCTACATATGTTGATTTTTTTTTTCTTTTTCCAAAATGGGCCAAATAATTATAAAATAATTCTAACATGTTTTTGTAATATCAGAGAACATTTAAAATTTTTTTTTTCTAATGGCAACATATATTTGCATAGTTTTTTGATGAATTTTTGAAATTTTTTTTTGATAAGTGATGGTGTAATTTTTTGATATATGTGCCTATCAATTTAGAAATCAAAATCTACAAATTTAATCTAATATAATCTAGGAAATTTTTTACTTTACAACACTGTTATCACCAAAACTAACAAATTAAAACATATAAATCTCATCTAATCTTCTAATATTTTTATACAAATACATACATAATTATATTTTGAACTAATTAAGTTTTAAAAGAAATTATATATTCACTATCTTTACATAAATACATACACAAAATATAAGGTTGCCATAAAACTTTAGAATATTATCATAATTCTTATTAGATTTATTAAAATATTAGCATACTAGGATTTTCATCAAAGCCAAATCTAATCTAAAAGATTTTTTTTTCTTAAAAATTATTGTAGCATGAATCCCACAAAAACTGAAATTATAAAATAGAAGATGAAAAAAATAAAAATAGAAGATCTTATAATATAATTCCACCAAACTAAACTTATTAAAAAATAAATTTATTAAATTATATTATTTTATTTGAAAATATTACTATAATAGAGTTCCTCTGCACCTAATCTTTCTTAAAACATATAAAATATATAGTTATAACACATATTCAAAATTGATTATATACATAAATATAAAAACTATAATTTAAAAAAGATGAATATTATTATGTTGTAAAATCATATAAAAGTTATCCATTTAACTATTTTTGATTTATTTTTGACAAGTATCCATATAATTAATCGACACGTGTCATATTAATTTATAATTTTAGAAAAAAACATATTATAAAAAAACTCCATCAAACCTAACCTTCTTGAAAAATTAAAACTTTTTAAAAATTATATTGTGTTGTTTGACAATATTATCATAATATAAATTTTCTAAACCAATATTTGTACATAAAATGAAATACATGGATTAATACTGTAGTAAAATCAAACTACCCATTGTACACTTCGATTAACAAAAAAATCAGGGATCAATGAGTTAAATTCTATTTGGCAGTTGTACAGGTACTGTGTATTATAAAGTTGCCACATGTCAGTTGAAAAGACATATGAACAAAATTATTCTATCTCTATATTTAGTACGTAACCAACTCATTTATTACTCTAACTGTCATTAGTACCTCATCCGAACCTTTACTTACTTAAGAATCGGATAGTCGACGAATAATTCCCATATCTGCATTTTTAGGTACTGAAGAAAAGCTGAATAAGGACCTTTGGAAGATAATTCTCTTGTTTACGTTTCCAAGTATTTATCATGAGGAAGCATGTATCCGATTTACAACAGGATGCATACTCTTCAACTGGGGCCATCTGTGCGAAATTATAGTAACATAAACTTTAAGTTCCCGAATCCACTACTCTCTAAACATGTTGAGATCCCTTCACATTCAGAACCCCCCTCCACCAAATTCAACTCACAGTGATAAATCTCTCCCTGTGAACCAAACATCACTCGAAATAGTCCAAAACTCATCCACCATCCCTTCTCTCTTATCTATTACGATTCCCTTTGGCTTCATTACCTAAAACAACCTCTCTGACCTAATCTTATTCAAAATATAGGCCAAACTCAGCCAATAAATAGTAAATAATCCAAGCTTCTCTAACAATCCTCCACAACCCCTGGATCTGCAAGCCCTGATCATATCTATTGTGCAAGAACAAATTTAATCAGCCTTTAGTTTCTTGGGGTTAGCTCTTGAAAGCGGAAACAGTCCCCTTCTTCCTATACCAGAGCAAAAACCGATGGCAATTGACCACATTAATGAAAGGGTCCCTCTTGAGCAAACCTTAGCAGCTGAGCAAAGTCTGGGCAACGTTCGTGGCCGTGGAAGATTGGGACCCAGAGAACCTACTTCCATCCTTCCTACCATACCAGGCATAATGCAAGAGGCTACGTTAGGAGATCCTATTATCGTAAGAAGAAGAAGATCCCCTTCCTCAAGGTGAATGATAATCGAATGAGGATGACTCGTATCCCTTAGACCCTGGGGCCTAGAAACACCAGTTCCTCCAACTCGGTCAGTTCTTTCCGATTTACCAAATTCATCCCTTTTTAGGAGGATGACCAAGAGTATGTTCGAGGATGATAGAGAGAATTTCCCCGAACATATGTCGAGTGCACCCCAAGGTCCCGATCCTATTTCACATATTCAAACTTGAAGTGATTTAGAAACCAGGCTCAACATATGCATAACCGAGTTTGACAACCCATGTCGGGAAATGACAGACCTAGTAGGTCTCAATTTCTTTCTCTGCCCAATTCACATCATTCCGACCTATTCAACATTCTCAATTATCCCAAAGAAGGAGGCCCCCCATTACACGAACTCCCTTCTTATCCCCAAACAGTTGTTGATGAACAGGTTGAACGAATTATCGGTGGAAAGACCCTATCCCCTTTAAGCTCTAAAATCTTATTTGAGCTAATCCCACAAAATTATAGCCCTTCCGCCCTTACCATGTACGATGGCATCTCGGATACGAGCATACATCTGATGCACTATCGATAAAAAGTGTTCACGTGGAACTCTAATGAGAATTTTTTATACAAAATATTCCCTTTCACCTTTGGAGAGGTAGCCTTGAAGTGGTTAGATCAAGAAGTTTTAGGGTCGATTCGAATATGAAGGAAGATGATGGAGAAGTTTCTGAGAAGATTTGTCACAATTTTCAAAATCACCTTAGGGCTAGAAGCCCTAATGTAGATGAGGAAGAGTTCTACTGAAAGCCTCTTCAACTTCACCATTCGTTTAAAAATGTGCATAATTCCATTGACCGGATACATTGCCCTGACACTTTCGCCCTTGGCTACATTACCGCCTGCCTTCACCCTCAGGATGAAACTTATGTCAAATTCCATTCTAAACCGGCTAAATCCATGGACAGGCTCTTCCTTCAGCTAGATAAGTACTCAAAGGCCGAAGAAGTAAGGTTAAGAGCTATCTCTAAGGAAGGAAAGAAATCGGGTTTTGAAAAAGAAGTACATAACGTGGTACAAGAACATAGAAGGGACGATCGAGTAGAAGATAAAAGATAAATGAAAGTAAGAATTAGTATAAACACAAGGAGCCAAGAGGATAGTAGGATCAGGGTCTCCACTATCGATTCAGAAGCCTAATGTTGAGATTTTCCATGAGATCAAACGCAATGATTGGGTTACTCCACCTGTACCGCTCAAAAGCCCTCACGAGGGCAGAGACAAAACGAAATATTGTAAATATTACTGAGATCATGATCATACCAACTCAAACTATAAAAATTTACAAAGGCAGTTAGATAACTGAGCTAGCAAGGGGTATTTGCACATATACATTGTTACGCAGGAGGCGCTTCCACCCCCACTGCCCTATCATCAACCCGCCCCTGTTCTACCTGAAATATTAACTATACACACATCTGAACTATTGGCGACAGTACTAAAATTACAGCATGCCATTGACCGAAGGTGGTGATTTCAGTAGTATGTCAACTCGGTTTCATTCCATGACCTACATAGGGCAAAAAGGCAGAGGATGGTGCAACAACCCATTTCGTTGAATGACACTGATCTGGAGGACGTTTCTTTACCACATAATAATGCCCTCATTATAACAGCTGCCATGCACCTATTTGTGATGGTACAACGACTCTTAGTAGATGGCAGGAGTTCGGTGGATATCCTTTTCACTTATATGTTACCCAAGTTCCACATTTCCCTTACAGAATTATCTCTGGTACCTGTTTCTTTAATTGGCTTCAGTTCAGAGCAAGTAAAGGCTCTGGGAAGAATATGGTTGGATGTCCAAACATGACAAAATTGAGACCAAGGTGGAATTTATAGTGATTGATGCCTCGTCTCCATACAATGGAATCCTCGGGTGCCTTTGATTACACATTCTTAATGCAGTTGGCTCCACTTTACACCAAAAAGTATGATACTCTATTCTGGATGGAATTAAAACAATCAGGGGGAACCAATGAATTCAGACAGTTCATTAATGCAGTTATTCGAGGGAAGACTACGATTCAGATTTGTGCCTCAACCGATATCAATGAAACTGAGATTCGTTCTAATCCAGACAACATACTTCAACTACCCAGAAAACTCCATTTTACAAAGAAATCCCTTTAACCGAGCCAGGGATGAATCCAAATAAGAAGGTAAAGGAAGAACTTATCAAACGACAAATCCCTAGCGCTGATGCTGAATATCATTTTCTCATTGGTACGACCTTATCGGAAAACAATTCCAAAGACTTATTCTAGTTCCTCCTAAGTAATATAGATAATTTTGCATGGACCTCAGCAGATATGCCAGGACTCGATCCCAATATTGCCTGTCGTAGCCTTAATATCAATACACAATTCCAAACAGTCTGATAGAAGGCTTAGACATATAAAAAAAAAAATCAAAAACCATCCATTTGGAAGCACGAAAGTTGTTATCGGCTTTAACAATACGTGAGGTTTTTTAGTGGTTAGCAAATGTCGTGGTTGTACCAAAGAAGAATAGTAATTGGTGGTTTTGTATTGATTATACAGATTTAAACAAAGCTTGCCACAAAGATCCGTTCCCAATGCCTAAAATAGATCAATTATTGGATGCATTGACAACTGCTCAATGTTTGAGTTTCTTAGATGCATATTCCAGATATAATTAAATCCTGATGTATCAGCCGGATCGGGAATAAACTTCTTTCAGAGGACTCTCGGGCAATTACTGTTACAATATTATACCATTCAGTTTAAAGAATGCGGGATCTACTTATTAGAGGGCAATCACCAGGATTTGTGCCCTACATTTGGGCAAAACCATGTGTGTCTACATTGATGATATGGTCATAATAAGTCAGAAATAGGACGATCATATCATGAATTTGAAGGAAGTATTCCATACGTTGTGTCAATACAAACTCAAGCTGAATGCCTCTAAATGTGCCTTTGAGTAGGGGCAGGTAAATTTCTGGGTTTTATTGTTTGTCATCGAGGTATTGAAGCCAACCCCTCACAAATCTAAGCCCTCATCAAATTACGACCATCGAAACAAATAAAAAAGGTTTAGAAACTGGCAGGAATGGTAGCTGCTTTAAACAGGTTCATCAGTAGGTCGGTCGCTAATTGCAAAGTTTTCTTTATCGCAATGAAGGGTGGTCGAAAGTTCGAATAAACATATCAATGTCAAAAGGCCTTTGAAGTCTTGAAGCAGTATTTATCTGAAGTGCCCAAATTAATAATCTCGAGGGAGGTGATGTTTTGGTTCTATATCTCGCTGTCTCCGAGCATGCCGTTAGTTCATCACTATTTCGCGAAGAAGGTTTTGAACAACAACCTATCTATTTTGTACGCAAAACTCTGGTCACTTCTGAAACGCAGTATCATCCAATGGAGAAATTGGTGTTCGCCTTAGTCATCGCTTCTCGAAAACTTCCATAGTATTTTCACTCATACTCTATCCTTGTTTATACAAAATATCCAATCCAAGCTACCCTACGAAATGCAGATATTTTGGGGAGAATGGTTATATGGTCCATCGGACTGGGAACATACCACATCATTTACAAAACTCGTATAACGATCAAAGGCCAAATCCTCGCTGATTTCATTGCATAATTTTCTGATGAACCCAATTTTTTAATTGCAGGTTTTGAAAATGGTCCTTAGGCATTACACGTAGAGGTTGCTTCAAATAAAAATGGGTCTAGAATTGGCATAGTCTTGATTGACCCACATGGGGACATTACAGAGCGTTCGGTACATCTTGGCTTCCCCATAACTAATAACAAAGTAGAATATGGAGCAATCCTTTATGGCTTGAGGGTAGTACGAAACATTGGAATCAACAAACTTATAGCACATACTGATTCCCAGTTGGTAGCCGAACAATTATCAGGGCAATATCAAACTAAGTCCGCTAGAATGGAGGAGTATTGGAAGCGCATAACAAAAATTATATCCAAATCTGAAGAATTTTATATCCAACAAGTGACAAGAACCCTAAATGTTCATACCGATACTTTAGCAACTTTAGCCACCTCTGTGACAGCAGAAGAAGAATGCAGAATCCTCGTTCATTACTTACCAACCCCAAGTATTGAACAACAACCACTCAACGTACTCCGGCTTCAGGAGGGTGAGCCATGTTGGATAGATGAAATTGTAGATTTTCTTCAAGCATAGACTGTTCCTAAAAACTGAAATGATGCTATAAAAATACAGAGAAAAGACTTAAACTTCTGGTTAGCAGATTGCGAGCAACTATTTCGCCAAAACTTTTTTGTACCATATCTTACAAGAATTCCCCCAAAGGAGGTGGAACCCATACTAAAAGAAATCCATACGGAATCCTATGAAGCCTACACAAGATGGCAATCTTTAGCACATAAGGCCATTAGCTAGGGCTATTCGTGGCCACATATGTAGGTCGCTGCCATTGCCTATGTAAAGAAATGTGATAAATGCCAAAGGTATTTGCCTATCCTTCAACAACCCGCTCAGGATATGGCTACCATAGCTGCTGTTTGGCCATTTGCACAATGGGGAATGGACGTCATTGGGCCACTACCTCGGGCTAAGGAAAACCTACGTTACTTGTTGGTAGCTATAGACTATGTCTCGAAGTGGATAGAAGCAGTACCCTTGGTCAAAGTGAC
>MKEJ01023846.1:0-11122 GCA_001753735.1 Embelia ribes | reverse complement strand
GTACCTTAAAAAAGTACACATATGCTCATCAATATTGAATCCCAAACGGGAAATTAAGGCTTTGTTAATCTATTAACACTAAAAGATAATCTAACACTCTAATTTCTAAATCAAAACGAACAAAATATTGGAATAAAATAGCTTACATGTGCTCGAAGTGAGGAGCAAGAGGGTGGTGAGTAAGAGGGGGCTTGATAGAAGAGATGGGTTTAAGGCTTCCTTCAGCCTAAATCAGAATCACAAAGTATTAAGAAGAGGACAAATAAGGGAAAATAAATTTCAAGAAAAAGAGAACACATAAAGGGAAATATGAAGCACCTGTTGAGGATGAAAAGCTCACAAAAATGCATAAAGTGTAACCAGTAGTGTGTAACAGCAGGGGAGAGCATGGAGGGCACGTAGCTGAAATATCATAGAAATTTAAATAAAACTCATGCATATTAAATAGCTTATCATAAGAAAATAGATTTTTAAAGACCAACTAATCACTTCTTGATATGAAAATATACATAAACGTAAGCAGTATTCTGACCTGTTAAAAGCACAATTACACTATCACAAAGCAAGCATAATGGAAATTAAACCAAGCAAAAAACTAACACGAAGGAGATAAATAGAGTGATGATGATGATAATGATGATGATGGCGTAGTGGTGGTGAGTAAGGTTGTGGCTAACCCTGGGAATAAGAAGAATAAGGTAAAGGCGGATAATATGTGGACGATGACTGCATCATGTTGGAGGGAGACCCAGATAAGTCGGTCGAGGTTGAGAGCGACGACAATGCTCAGGATGAGGATTTGGTGATTACCGCCGAGAAGGGCATTGCTCATATCTCAATTTTATATTTAAGTTTAGGTATCTTATGAGGGCATTACTCATATCTCAGTCTCCAATTGAAAGTTTGAAGTATATAGATTAAAATTTAAATGCGAAAATAGTTGACCTGGTGGGAGTACCGTAATCAAAGATAACAAATTGCAAGAAATCTTTTGTCTATAAAGAACTATCTTACATGAATCAGAATGTTAGACATTCTAAATTAAGTAAATAAGTCAGCTTACTTCTTATTTACAAAAATACTCGATGCATGCCGTAAAAAACTTTCAGCTTATTTAGAACAAAAAACAAATTAGCTCATATAAGCAAACTAACGTATTTTATCTTTTAAGCAAAGAAAATAAAAAAATTGGAACTCATAAAGTTGCAAATAAACAAGGCCTAAACACCCTTATGCTTAACAATCTAAATTGGTAATATGGTCTCCTTTCCTATCTTAGAAACATTTTGTCACATAGTTGACAAACAATTAGGTCGAAAGCACAATAAGTAAAGTGAAATATAATATCTCTTAATCAAATCAATCGAGAAAGAGAAACACACACCAAAATAGAATAATTATCCAAAATATAACCTAAATTAAATTAATAATCCAAAATAGTAATATATTACCATGGCTTTGAGAATATAGCTTTTGACTTTGAGATGGTTGATGAGGAAATGGAGGTCCGACGTGGTGGAGTGAGTGGAAGTTGAGGTGGTCGATGAGGAGGCAGAGGTTCGGCGTGGTACGGTATGAGGGCTTGAGAGAGAAAGGGCAAAAAGGGTAGCGCGAAGAAGAAAACCGGAAAGAGAAGAAAAGAGGTTGCGGCTGGAATATTAAATCAAACTTTCAACATCAGTTTAAATTATAACCCATGTTGTTTATAGTAATTCAACATCGGTTCAAATTCCAACCGATGTCGAAAGTTAGTCAAATTCTATAATTTTTTTGTTTTAATTTTAGACATCGGTTGTTAATAATAACAGATGTTAAAAGTTGTCAACATCGTCGGTTAAAATGTGAATCGATGTTAAAAGTTTTGACTTTATTTTTAAAAATACCACCGCTTCGTTTTCGACATCGGTTAATATGGAACCGATTTTAAATCCTGACATAAAAAACGTTTTCTGCACTATTGCGTTGAGAACTTGCCTTTGGTGCTCAAGATAAATGTAGCCTTTACCACCAAAAAACTTGGAAAAATATCAGATTCTATTGTTGTCCGGCCGAAGCTCGATGGACAATATTAAATTTCTAAGCTATAGAAAATTGTAGCGAGCTCGAAAACTCAAGAAAAATGCATTATTTTACATTGTACGTCATTTGGGGTCAATGTATAGTGCTAATTAAAGTGTGTGGTTTCCCCAGTTTTCCATTCTCATTGACTTTTTCCAATTGCAAGCAGTCCATGTCAGTCGACGGATGTCTTTTTTGAAATGGAATTGAATTTTTGTTTTATTTTTAAAAATATTATAAGGAAATAGGTCCAAGTTGTTCAGAAATCGGGGCGTGATTTCCGTTTTCAAATCTTTGCTAGGGTTACTTTTATTCATAGATTTGTAAGTGTTTTTTCCACTTTAATGTTTATTGTTAAAAAATTTCAAACCAATAAACATTTAGTTTGCACTTCTGTGCTTATAGTTGACCTGAGTGGAAAAATGAAAAATTAAAAAGAACACAAAAACAGCTTAAATCAATTTGGTTATGATTTAGCCTATATAGCTTCAAGTGCAGCTTATGCCACACTAAGGGAAAATGGAATGGCATATTCTTGGAATAAACTCCTTCCACTAACTTGCTTTTTTCCCACCAGAAATCGCCAGGTGGGTGATAATAATCAAATTCAGTGCAAGAATTATGTCTTCCTCCTGTTACACAAAAAGAAATAAATAAATAAATTATATATTGGGCTTATTTGGGTGGAGCTCATTAGTTTTTGAATTGGATGGCATTTGCTTTTTCAGTTTCTAAGCTCATTTATTTATTTATTATTTGTTTATTTATTTTATTTGTAGTTCTTTTGACTTTTTTTGACCTGAAAATTACTAAATCTTAAGGTAGATATTAGCTTCATAACTGTTTCAAATGTTGATTCTAAAAGTGGTACTTCCTAGTTTCTATTGATTGATAAATAAATTTTACAAACTGAGTCGAGATTTGGTGTTGTGCTTGATAAAAAAAAATGATAAATTATTTATTTTATTAATACAATCATATCAAATTGGGTGAGGACTTTTTGTGATAAATGATAAAGAAAATAGAATGAGCTCCAAGCAAATCCTTAAGATGGTTGGAAAACACCTCCAAATAAAAAAATATAAGAAAAAAACAGAATTTATTTTTTGAACGGAATAATTTTTGGTTATAAAAAAATCACAACTGGTTACTTGTAAAAAAAGAAGACACAATCAATGAAAAGTATGACAAAACCTAACTTTGAATCCCTTGAGAAAGTATTTGACCATATACAATGTTGAACCTAAATCAAGGAAGATACATGCATGATTGCAATTATATATACAAGACTTGTTTGGTAATACCTCAAAGTATATATATATTTTTTTCCCTTAAAAAATTAAAAAGTGATATATTTTATTGCACCACTACAAGTGCAGTTTTTGTACTTGAAGCTATAAATATAATTTTCTCCAACTTTAAATCAGTTAATTAACTAATACTGCCCTAATTCAGAACTTAGAAAACCCACTTTGACTTGACTTGAACAGAGGTTGACATGTTTTGACCATGCTTTATGATGTTTGACTTTTGTGGGACCCATAATAGAATTGGAACACTCTTTGTTAACGAGTTTCTTACACTAGCAGACAGGGTCAAATCTTGTCCACGTTGTTTGAGTTCGTAATTTGTTTGATATCGAGTTGTCGTTGAAGTATTAGCTTTCGAGCATTATTATTATTGATTGACATTATAGTTGACAAAGTTAAAAACGAATAAAAAAAAATGCATTACATAGGAAAAATTATAAACGTGAATACGTTTTGGAATCTTTTCGAATACGGTTATATAATATGTGAAAAACGTATATAAAATACATGATTTTTTAATATGAGATTTAGATTTGTAAATATCATAATGCTTGTACTTTTATACTAAAATTCAATACTTAATATGAATAAGATAATAATAAATCAAAATAATAGAAGTGAAAAAAATTATTTAATTGTAGAAGTGCTAAAAAAATGATTATCATAATATTGTTATTCATTTTTAATTAGATTTTTAGCAAATAATAGCTAATAAGTTTTCTATGAGTTTTCAATCGTTTCCTTTAAGTTTCCCAATCGTTTCCCAATTGTTTCCTAAAACGTGTCCTAATCGTTTTATTTGAGTTTTATATGTGTATCTTCAATTGTTTTCCAAGTGTTTCCGGATCGTTTCCCAAGCATTTTTCCCTACGATTGTTTGGCGTTTCGTTCCCGTACCTGAAAAGCAATTCCCACCTGAAACCCACGTTTCCGATAACTATGGTTGTCATATGTACTTAATTTCATTTTCATGAACATGTACATAATTATTTCATACAAGCATGAACATACATTTCAATACTACATAATCTCATATTTATATTCTTGATTGATCATCTAACTTGTACAATCCTTTTTGGCACATTGTTTCTCATATTTGTCTTATAAGTGTGGAGGCTAGCTCAGTCCATGTTCAATAGGTGCGGACTCTTATGATCGCTATTGTGTAGATTATTCTTTATTTTGGAAGGCGGGGCCTCTTTTAATATGTGTTCATCTTGTTGTTATTTAGGATGAAGTCAACTTTATACATTTATTTTTGTCAACCCTAGAACTCGAAATTTGTGCAATGCTAGCGTTCGTCTTTCTATTTTTTTAGTAATATATATTATGTAATCTGGTTATGAACTATAGTTTCCAATTATGATTGTTGTTTATACTATTGGACTAGTTTTGTGTCTATATACAACTTTGTTGTATTATTTGGCTTGATAGCAGTATGGAATAGTATATATATTTATTTTCATATTCATCTTGATTATATTGTGTTTCTTGTTACTATTTTGATTGTCAATCTTGCATCCCCGGATTTATGGGAATTCGGGATGCAAAAAATATTCTCATTTGCATGGATATTTATTATACTAAAATTATTAGAAAATAAATTTTAATATGATAAAATAAAATTTAAAACTTAAAACTAAATTTCTAACAACTATATGAAATCATATAACACTTGCATATGTAAAGATATATAAAGTAATTTATTTTCATTTAAGACAAATCAAAAGTTAATTTTTTTTAAAAAAAAAGTGTTAATGTTCTATATAGTGTCGAATAAGTGAAAATTGCCTATTTGTGGAAATATATTGAGAGAAAAATAGAGATTTGTAGAGAGTAAAAGTGAATTATTTGACACTCCAATTCAATAACAAATGATCATGGTAGCTTTAAGAAAAATAATATGAAATTATATTAAATGCTCATTGAGTCACTATTCAAGATTTACACCATAAAATTTTGAATGGATTTTAATGTCAATTTAATGCATCTAATTAATTTTTTAATAAATTGCGGTAAAAAAGTGACTGACATCATATTGTAAATTACTATATTGATGAAATAAATAGATGTTTAATATTTTATTAACTTATGAATAGTATAATTTTTTATCATATTATTTTGAGATTGTATAGGTGTTGCTAAGTTAGAGGTCACTTGGTGCAATATTAAGCATAGTCTCCACTTTTAGTTTATTGTATATGATATGATATGGTATGATATAGCTAAAATATGGAGTAAAAAAGATTAATATCACACTTTTAAATGGTATGATGATTTGAAAAGCTAAAAATTTTAAAATGTAAATAAAAGACTTATTAATGAGTTTTAATATACACCATTCATGTATTTTAATATTTTTGTGAATTTGTAACGACAACAGAAACTTATTTGTTATTTATGAATGATTTTTAATATGCACCATTAATGTATTTTAATATTTTTGAGAATTTGTAACGGCAACAGTAATTTCTTTATTCTCCGTTAACTTAAAATTTTCAATCTGTTAATTTAGGATGACACATGACAACACATTAGAAGTGTCACTTGGCGCAAAATTAATTATCTTTTTATATTATTGTATATGATATGATTATTATATATAATAATATAATATGATATGTATTAATTTCATTATTCTTATTTTCTTTCCATATTATTGTAGTCAAAAAGTAACTGATATATCATTATGAATTGCAATTAATTTCTCAATCAATTATACATGTTATGAAAAAATTAAATACTAGTTTGTAACTTATTTGACTTTAAGAAAATTATTATATATTTATTATATATGATATATGATATGGTAATTGTTATTAATATACTTGTTGTCCTTTAGGTAAACACAAGAGGGGGAGTAAATTGTATAAAAATAGAACGTAAAAGGTTTTTTAACAAAGTAACCCTTTAACCTCTTTAAACAATAATATTAATGAAATAAATAATTAAAATATAAAGAGTTAAAGGAATAGAAATGCAAACAGAGTTTATAGTAGTTCGGTCAAAGATATGTTGATCTCATAAGTCTACTATTTCAAGTCAAACTGCTTGAGGTTTCGTTGTCACCAACAAAATGATTACACCAATTGTTAACTTCACTAAAGCTAATTTTTTTCAACTTGATACAACCCTTCAAGTGAGGACACAATTCTTCTAGACAAATACACTTTTGAACTCTTTTACCGAGAGCCAATAAAGCCTATGAGAATATAAAGTGAAAAGTCAAAAGACTATTGAAACTATAAAAGTAAGAAAGCAAAAGAGAGTAAGCAGTAAAGAGATGATTGTTGTTCTTAGATTATTTGAATTTCTCTTCAAGGCCTCTATTTATAGTCTACAAGCTCGAGTGAAGTTATGAAAAAAATTCTCCAAACATGGTAGTGAATAAACTATTTTTATGACCGAACTTCTAATTGTAGGCTGTTGCGTAGTTAACATTATGTTATTGTCTGACTGTATATTGTTGCAATTCTTTCCGTATACGGTCGCTTGTCCGTATGCTGCACACCCTAGTCCATATACGGTAGTTTGACCATAGGCTGTTACAACCCTATCCGTATACGGTCGTTTCTCTATTAGTTGTATATTCATTTCCTGGCTAGATTTCATTCATTCAAAAAATACTTAACAAATATATTAGTAACACAAATGAGTATTAATAAATGAATTATTTATTTTAGTTATCATAAAAAAATATTGTAACAAAAATGGGGTCAACAGTAGTTGAAGTCCCAAAGTGCTACAAAGGATTGCAAAATTTTGTGCCTTGGATATAAACATAAATGGTCCAGATTAAAATATTGGGAGCTGCACAAAAATTAATGAAAAACTATTTTTATACTAATGTTTAACAGCTTGGAGGGTTCTGGTACCTTTACAACTGGAGCTTGGTTTAATATAAATTACATAAAAAAATTTATGCTAAAGTAGAGGATGTTAAACTGATTTTTTTTTTTTTAATAATTATGGGAACTAAAATCCGAATAAAGCTTTAAGTATTTGACCCTTTTCTTCTCTTTAAACCTTGCATTCTAACCAACAATTTACTACTGTGCTGTTATGAATGGGTTTCCAAACTTGCACTCTAATCAATAATTTATTGTTAACTTTTGTACTTTTTTTCCCCTTAAAATTTAGAAAAATTACAATTTCAGCCCCAACTATCGTATTTGTTTCACTTTACCCCCAAGGCACCTTTTCCACTCATATACCACACTACCAACCCCACCAAATGTAATAATTCTGGGTTTTTGTTTTTTTAATAAATCCAACCTGTCAACCCATTAGCTTTTCTAATGCATCAAGGGACTGCTCATTACAATCGAAAATCAACAATTAAAATTAGATTAATATTTTAAATATAAATTTTATACAGAATCTATATATTTAATCAAAGTCACTTATTTAAAAGTCAGTGACCAATTATGCCAGACAGAAATTGCCTATGACATTATGCCAGACACCCCAATCTTTTCTTTTTTAATCTCACATAACCTTCCATTCTAACCAACAACTTTAGGTGTAATTATTGTGTTTTTTTTCTTTTCAGTGTAGAAAATTACACCTGACTCCTCCAACTATTGCATGCTTTCCAATTCACCCCCAACACAATCACCATTTCTCTTTATCCAAAAATTACCAATCGCAAATTAGCAATTCATGCTTGATGTCTCGCATTGTTCCTGAAGCTGTAAGTCTAAGTTTTATTGTCGTTCAAATCCATACCAAAACAATTTCTTCCCATCCGTTACATAACATCTCGATTCGGTCATGATGGATGAAATTGTGAGATTTAAAAACAATTAATGTGATTGAAAACAAAAAATGCCATAAAATAACTAATAAAATTACCAAGCATCTTAGCTGACTCTCTGGCTTTCATTATTTTAAAAAGAAATAGATAATATAATTATATATTTCTATAAATATTTGCTTAAAGAGTTAAAAAAAAAAATGTAAATATATGTCTATAAAATACATTTCTCGACCTTTTGAGTAAGATTGAGTATAATATTTTTTCTTATTAGTTTAAAATCTGATTTGTGGACTAATGGCTCACATGATATTAAATAAATTTTTTAGGGGTGTTGGAGTCTCTCATGAGTCGCATGGGCCATACAACCTCGGGTCGGCTCACTCCACCCAAAAATATATATATAATGATCTTTTTTAAAAATTTAAAAATTATTAACTTCAAAATAAGATTAAAAAGACAAGGATAAGAAAGATAGAAGTAATATCGTCCTGTCATAACTAAATAAAATTTGTTTTTGTAATTTAGTGGGGGAAAAAAAAAGTACGTACCCTACAATTGTCAATTAGGTGGGAAAGGAAAAACAAGAACATGACATGGACCCACAATAAAATTTGGGCCACTATCAAAACAAATATTCTAACAGAGAGCTTAATGATTTAACAACCGTTGTCATAAGCAAAATATGGCCTCAAATAATCATTGTCACCGACAAAATATAGCCTCAAATAAAATAGTTGTTAATGTAACGACGAAAAGAGATAATTGGGTTGCTATTAAAAATACAAATTAAATAAACTTCATTAGCTTAAAAATCTAACATGATAGTTTACATTTTTTCTGTTTAGTAAAAAAATAATTACTCCGAGAATCGAGCCCTGCAATTCATAAAACAACACTCAAAATGTACACAAAAAAATAAATAGATAAATAAATTCCTAAAGAACAAAGAGACATCTAATATTTGTATTAAAGTTTTTTATGAATCATATCATGAAATATGTATATATTCTTAAAAATATTCTGAACTATATATATGGACTTTGCATAAAAAAAAACGATAATTAAAAATTTGAAGAGATTGCAATATTTTTTAATGAAATAAGATAATATTTATCCCAAAGAAAAAAATGGGGAGATTAAAATGAACTTGTCAAACGAGGCCCACCATTATAGGGTTAAACACGTGATATTCATTGAAAAGGGTGATTTATATTGTAAATGAAGTTAAATATTTGTATGTAATTGGCTTATGACAGTGATCAGATTAGGTTTTGTTTTTATAAAAAAAAGGTGACCTGTCCATTTTTTACCCAACGTATTAGTTAGCACGAGGTTTTCAAAGATGCACCTTCACTTTAAAGTCAAAAATAATTAAACTTGGTTATAAAATAAAAAATTAAACTCTGTTGTTGCTACTCGTGTTTTTTCTGACTAACTTTTCGCAAAATGAAAAAACTTTTCCTTGGTTCTTTTTCAATATTCTGTTTTTCATATATATTGCGTCTCTAATTAAGATTAGTAAAAGTTTAAGCATTAATTAGTCATATTTTCAGGCAAGTTGATACTCAGTCAAATTCTACAACCTATAATGTATTAATTATCTGTCATTATAGAATAAACTAGAGCTTATAGTAGTTAATTAAGTAATTAATGAAGATATATTTATCTTGTTATGATTAAATTTAAATTGACCAGATTCAGAATATTATTCTTTAAGAATTGGACGAGTTGCATAATATAAGCCTAATTTTATTGAGCAGTTTCTTATTTGCAAGATAAAAAATTGAAATTGATTATTTCCAGTTTTTTGGCTGGTAGTATTATTTTAAGTTGTTTTTTCATTTATCTAAAAGCTCAAAAACTCACGATCAATCGAACTAACTTGTTCAGTTAAAATCTTTTATATTGATCTAAAAGTCTCTTGCAAAAAGCAAAAATTGCATGTCAATTACTCTTTCCGTTCTTTTTCAATGGAATTTTAGACAAAATAAAGAAATTCTTAAATAAGTGAATTTTTCACAATTTCAATGTTGGTAAATTACCCAAATAATCATTTCATTAATTACTTTTGTATTTCCCAAAGTTCCCCATTTATTTACAATATATCGGTATTAATAGGGATACTTTAGTTCATATTCTTGTAACCAATTATTTTTTTTTAATTGGTCTGACCGAACCTAAAAGATGACTTTGAAAACGGAAAGAATAATAATTAAGAATGAGTGCACTTAAATTATAAAAAAAAATCTGTTAAAATGTGGCCTCAAATCTAAAAAAAAAAGCACAAAATTGAAAATTACTGACACTATTAGGATGTGTGGATACTTATAACGTGGCGACCAAGGCAATTTTCAATCTGTTAAACTAGGCCATTTCATAAGCTAAGATGGTTGTAAGGGTTTGTTTGGTTGCTAATTTTAAAAAAAGTAAGTTTGCTTATTTATGATTAAGAAAAAAGATAAATACATTTATTTCATAATTTTTAATTTGTTTAAATTAAAATAACAAATAAACTTAACTTAAAAGCGAAATAGCTAGATACTATTTAGCTTTTAAGCAAAAAAAAAACTGATAAACTATTTATAAGCTGCTAGTAAGTCCTCAGTCTCAATATTTACGCTAACTATGTTCAAAGGGGCAGGTAAGGGAGATTCACGAGAAAAATACCTTAATTTGACTTGGGGTTTTATTTCATTTTCTTGGTAGACCATCTCATGTGACTCACGTGAAAAAACTTACAGTAATGTAAACATTCTTTATGGTTTTCTTATTATAATTTTTGTGTTCCCACAATTATGAAAATTTGTAATGAAAACTTCAATTCCTATAATATATATACCTTTTGAATCACCTAGTTTTACGTCGGTTAGAAATAAAAATATTGAAAGAAATGAGGGGTCCTCTGTTGTCACTGTTGTTAAAAGAATTTCTGAATATTGACAATATATAATAAATTGGAAATAACAAAATAAAAATTTATATATTATTTTCCTTT
>MKEJ01023833.1:0-13823 GCA_001753735.1 Embelia ribes | reverse complement strand
TAGTCTATTAGAGTATTTTTACACTAATTAAATTAACAAATTTTTAACGACTAAAATTGGGACCTATTTTTATCTATATGTACACTTTAGTAATCTCTAAACTAGCTAATCTACTAGAGGTGCCGTAAGATAACTCATATTAGGGAGCCTACTATCTTTTTATCCATAATTACAATGCCAACTCATCATTCTATCGTTATATTCTAATGACACTGTTCCAATTTGCGGCATTTTTTTTCACAACTAGCCTAACTTTGTGGAGGTAGAGACGCTCGCAATTAGATCTTTTTTGTTGAGACCAGATCATCAAAAGTCAACATATAAAACAAGAGAATTATCAGAAGCACCCCTAAGATATGACTATTTGTCAATTTAGTCCAAAGTTTCAACTTTTATCAATTTCAATATTTTCACTAGTGTAGAAAATGTTTTTTACGTCAGAATTTAAAATCAGTTCCATATTAATCGATGTCAAAAACCGGTTGAACTGGCCTATCTAGGCCAAGTTTTAAAATCTGCACTAGTGTTTGTTAAGTCATCAAAAAGGTTCTTTTGACTATTTTGCCCTTTAGATACACTATATGAAGGCAATTAATTGCATATAATTGATATTATTGTATAAGTTAATTATTTAAAAAATTATACTTCTTAAATTTTAATATTTTAAATCATTTATATATCAATAAAAAATATTAGTGTATAAACCAATAATAAATTTATCAATCCATAGTAAATATATAAGGAGATTGGTCATTATTGTGGCCAAATATGCAACCAACAAATTTTGTTATTTTTCAATTTTTGAATAACATAAAAATTAGAAAGAACTAAGCCTTTTTATATCTAAAACTAGATCAATAAATAAAAAGTAATATTATATTTGATTTTGATTAAGAATTGTTTATATATATATATATATATATGGTTTAATTAGTTAAATAACTAACTATAAAAAGTTTTGGTGGTTATTAGATCGCTAAATAACTGATGAGATAAAAATTAATTTACTTTATTAAGCAAAGATTTATTGATAAAAAAATGAATGAAAAAATATTCGTTTTTTTCAAATGTATAAATATATAATTTAGTTTATTAAATAATTAATCTCTAGCTTAAAATCAATTATAGGAAATACACTTAAACTTAATATAAATTATCCTTTAATGGCAAGGGCAAAATGGTCATATATTAGGCAAAAGTACTTTTTTGATGACTAATTGAAACCTTAGGGATGAAATAATAAAACTTTAAATATTGAGACTAAATTGATAAAATGTAAAATCTCAAAGTTATTTTTGATAATTATCCAACAAAAAAACATAAAAGTTATAGCTGGATAAGGAAAGCTTCTCCCTTGACCATATCTGAAAATAATCTTTCTTTTAATTTAATATAAATTTAATTGGAAAGTCATTAGTGTCAGATTTTATTGATTGATCCTCTCCAATCTCTCTCTCTCTCTCTCTCTCTCTCCTTTTCTATCCTCTCCTCTGCTCTGCTCTCCTTTCCTTTTCCTCCATTTTCCATATTGAGTGCATTGTGTGTGATTAAACATGGAGGGTCAAGAGATTAGTGTGGTTAATCAATCTTCAAAAAGCAAAAGTGTAATTAAATCATTGAGCATTTTGGTTGTGGATGATGACACTACTTGTCTCTCCATTGTTGCTGCCATTCTTAAATCATGGAGATACCAAGGTATTTAATCTTTTTTTTTTTTTTTATGCTTGCCTTTTTTAGATTTTCTTTTGTAAAAATTTAGTTGAAAATTTACATTTGAAAAACGAATAAATGGAAAGACTACTCATTTCTTGGGTGAAATTGTAAAAACACATGTCAGGTGTTCACTGATTTTAGTTTCAAAGAAAAAAACCGATGTATAGGATCTACTGATAGGCTTTTGTACATCATTTTCTGTACGTATATCATTATTATTTTTAAAATTCAGCCGAAACAACATTTCTCTATTAACAAGAGATATTTATTCCTGTATTTCCTTATGTATGCATTAATTTCTTCCAAGTTCCAATCTACTTGTCATTTTGACATCATTACATTCGATCCATATTCCATAAATACTTGTTTTTACCTTTGATCGGGAAAATTACAGAGGAAAAAAAAAAATGACAAATTGAGTATTAGCAGAAAAAGGAAGGACCAAATCACATATCATATTATTTAATTAATATGATAAAAGTAAGGGTAAATTTCAGTTTATCCCCCTCAGCTATCATCTAGTTTCACAACGCCCCCCTCATCTACCATTAGTTTTACTTTGCTCCCCTCTCTTTTATTATAACGAAATTGCTGTTTTCCCTGATAAATTACTATGCCCTTTTCATTAAAAAAAACATTATATTGCACAATTCGATTCAGTTGTGAGTTGAATGGAAAAATTATAACATAAATTAATGAATAGAATTGTTTAGAAATTTATGAAATTTTTGTTTGCAAAGATTGGGATGAAATTTGGTAAAACAAAATATAAAAATTAATAAAATATTAATTTTTATATTGGGTTTTACTCAATTTCATTCCAATTTTTATAAATAAAAATATTCTTAATTTCTTATCAATTTTGTTTTTATATTTTATGTTATAGTTCTTCAAATGACTTAAATTCTGCAAATTTTGGATACATAAGATAGGGTTTATCTAGTTAAATAAAAATATTCTTAATTTCTTATCAATTTTGTTTTTATATTTTATGTTATAGTTCTTTAAATGACTTAAATTCTGCAAAATTTGGATACGTGAGATAGGGTTTATCTAGTTAAAGGGGAATTATTTGTAGTTCATAAGGGAAAATGGTAATTTCGTTATTATAGTAAAAGATAAGGGGGCAAAACAAAATATTTGGTAGATAAGGGAGTGTTTTGAAACTAGATGATATATGAGGGTGATAAATTGAAATTTACCCATATGTTGCGTACCAAATTCGCGCCAAGTGTCATTCTATATTTGCGCCAAATGACACTTCATTTTTCTGACAAGTGTCAATCACACTTGACATTTATATATATATTTTGTTCACTCATTTTCTATGTAGAATCAATGAATTTATAACATGCATGTATGAATTTATATTATACATTGAACTATTATACTCCACATGCCCATATTTTTACCCATTTTTCTAATTATTTTATTTTTTTAGCCTCCCAACATTTACATTTATCATTTAATTCTAACTTTTGATAGTATGTTAGTTCAATGTACATGTGTTAAATCTTCACGCTAATAAGTGGATGGAAATGTCTACAGATATGTTCAACTTGAATTATATGTATCTCTAATCTTTAAACAAACATGCTACAAGGATGCCATCAATGTAAAAAAGCGCCCAAATGTAAAACAAATTAAAATATTTATTAGTTTTGCTTATTCAAGCAACACTTCTTGAAATTCAAAAAAGAAATACACACACCAGTACATGCATCCAATGTATATATGCAAGAAAAAATAATATACATGCATGCACAAATGTATACGGAAAATTGGATCAATATGCATTAAGTATTTAAATTCAAATTGTGTTCTTTCAACATGCATTAAGTATTTAAATTCAAATTGTGTTCTGTGCCTACCAAAATGCTGTAAAAGTAATTTTACATTCCTCCTTTCCTTCATAAAGTATCATTTGGCGTCATGAAAAAATAATAATGGTGAGTTTAGTTAATTTATGACTTATGAGACTATAAGAAGTAGCAAATATATGATGACTATTGACACATATGGTATGCTCTATGATTTTGCCGTACTCTTTAAATCTTTGGTAGTTTTCTCTTCTAATGTTATGTTGTATTAATGATTTTTCCATCTCTTTTCATATTATGCGAATTGGGGATGTTGATAGAACCATCCAAACTGATAAAATCGTTTGAACCAAACTGAACTGAAAGGAAATCGAATCAAGCTGATAAGCTATGATTTGGTTTGATTTATAAAATTCTAAACCGAACATGAATGGTTCGGTTTTTAATTTTGGGGGTAAACCGAACCGCCATATTAAAAAATTAAAATAATATATATATATATATATATTGACTATAATAACATACATTAAAACAAAATCCTAATTGAAACAATTCATTATATTGTGACAGAAATGTCAAGCGTGGAAGTTATTGAAAAATATTGCTCAATGTTGAGCTTAGTGGAGAATTTTTATGATTGCTATTAAGAATATTTTTAATATTTGGTTATTTATTATGTAGTTTTGAATTTTAATTAGCTTCTTATAAATATTTCTTACTATTGCTATTAAGACTACTTTTTTTTTGGGTATAAATGTTTCTTTATGTAGTGTCATTGTCAATATAGTTATTATTGACTATGTGATTCGTTCATTTTCAAACCGATCAAACCGCCCAAACCAAACCGATAAATTTGGTTTGATTTGATTTGATTTTACCTTTTGATTTCATTCAAACCGAACTGTTCAATATTAATTGGCTTAGTTTCTATTTTTTAGTAAAAAGCCGCCTAAATTGAACCGTAAACACCCCTAATGTGAATTGGTGTTGAATGATGACTATTTTATGAAATGATATGAGTAATCAAATAGTAATTAGTTGATTAATTCTAATGCCTTTTTTTTTTCTTTTCTTTTCTTTTCTTTTCTTTTTTTATAGAAGAGTGATTATTTTTATAGGATTTACTTTTACATTTATTTATAGGTAATTTTCTATGCACTTTTTTTTATTTATTATAATTACTTATTGTTTGATACGGAATATAGTGCTTAATAAAAGGCTATTGCAACTCTACAGTAATATTATTTAAGCCAAATAAATAATTCTAATATAATTTCAATTTTAGCCTATCTACTGGAAAAATATATTAATTACATTTAATTGCAAATAAATAAATAAATATGCATGAAATTTAACATAAACTTGAGAAAACAAAAAACAAATAGTTAAAAATGTAGTATAAATTAAAACAGGGATCAATACTTCATTTTTTGCAGCAAATGGCACTCCACTTATTGCCACATGCGAACAACAAAAAGTTTTAATCTTGGAAAAGGAAAAGATTTCATTATCTTTTGATTATTTGTGTAAAAAAAAAAATAAACATCATACATTATACTCAATTCATTTCAAAATAAATGCCATTTAAGGTTGATACACACGAGTTTAGATAATTAAATAGTCTCAATTTATGCAAAAAAAATAAAAAATAAATAAATACCTTTTAACCGAATATCCTCAATAAATTTTTTGATTTGTGTTGAGTGGTTGAAAATTTAAAAGGATAATATGGCTAAAATTGAAAATGTAATAAATGTATTTGCTTTCTAAAACGACAATTTATGAAATAATGAAATAAGATTTTTTTTTTTAAATGGCACTTATTTTGAAATGGATGGAATATTAAAAATTCTTATAACTTCCAAATTCACAAGATTTATAAGAGCATACGCAAAAAATAAAAAAGAAACACCAACATAAGACAAACTACAATATATTCCCTCTATTCATTTTTAAGTATTTTTAAGGTTATGGCATATAGGTTAAGGAGACCAAGAACTATACTCAATTGTAGATAAAAATAATAGCATTTTACTATACTATTCTTTATTTAAAACTAAAAATAGTCATCAATGAAGTAGTTATTAGGGGTAAAATTGGAAAATTTTAATCAATATATTCTTATTTTTTAAAACTTAACTTAAATATGATTGAAAACAACGTCTACAAATACAATTCAAAAGTAATGGGGTAAATAAATGATAGTTTAGAATGGAAAATTTCCAAGAAAGATTACATGATGTTCCAAGACAGTATGTAGCAGTATTTAAAAATTTAATGATCAAATTTTTGTTATGTTGTTTTGAGGACATTAGAAATTGTTTTAAAAACTTTCAACTAAAATTTTTGATTTCTATTAGATTAACCCCCAATGGCTCTCATGAGGTACTATGAAAGCCAAGTTTTACTTCTTCCTTTTTTTGTTCCCTTAAGATTACATCAACATCAATAATCTTTTCGAGTACAAACCGCAAACAAATGCATAAAGGTTCGAGTAATGATGGCCTGTCACTCTTGTTTAAATGAACATAGCTATGCATATTTTTCGTCCAAGAAAAATAAATAGAATGTTTGTTTATTGATAAAATAGAATGCAATATTATTGTTTGTGTTACAACAAATATAGCTCTTGATTAGTTTCCACATATACACTCTTATTTAGTGGGAGAAAAGTTCAAATCACTAGAAAATAGAAAAAAAATCCATCTTTTATGAAGTATAAGAATATACCAAAAATTCTATCATGAAATATAGCAACTAATATGAAGAAAATTCCAGATATGATCCATGCATCGCACGGGTTGCATATTAGTTATAAATGAAATAATATTGGGGAGTCAATCAAAATTTATAATATAATAAAAGTAGTGTTACGCAACGTTATAGTAACAAGTGGCATTCTATTTTTGAGCCAAGCGGCAATCAATTTTTGTGACAAGTGGCACTCTACTTTTATGACACTTGGCACTCTATTATCTCATACATACACACATTTAATTTGCTCACCCAGTTTTAAATAAAATAAAAACATCATATTAGTATTTACATGCATGCATTGATATTTGACCTTTTGGTTCATTGTACATGTGATAAAACAATATATACTAAGTTGTACAATAAGTTCCAAAAATCTCGTATGCATTCATGTTTTCTAATATAAAATTTTGTTCACACGAAATAAGAAGACAAAACTACAACAGAAATGGTACAAAACAACGTACATATAAAATGTTAATTTGTCGAAGGGAGATGTATTAATTTGTCCTCTTCTTATGGTTGAACAAAAAAAATGAAAGATTTAAAATATTATTCCAATTAAATTTATGACGGTAAGGAAAATTTGGTAGAAAATAAAATAAAAAGCGGTGAAAAAATACAATACGAGAACAAAGAAAATGGAAATGCAATGTATACATATATATATGTACACACAAATGTATATATACACAATTAAGATATTATTTAACTATTATATAAAAAGTACCAATTCCACCTAATGTTTCATGTATTTTTTCTAAGTTTGCTTTTCATCTTGTTTATTTGTAAAAAAATTCATCATGCCCAAAATAGTAAATTAATTAATTTTAATTTGTATATTTTTTGTCAAGAGATAATACTATCCTTGAATATTTAGATTGATAATTATCACGTATCTAACAAGCTAAACAAGATATTTAAATAGCATATTAATTATCAAAAGTATAAATTAGCATACGAATTCACGGATTTACCTCGAAATTTCTATACGAAATATACTTAAAATTCCGATAAATAATAATTAAAATACTTCTATTTTTATTAAAAAGTAGTCAAAATAATTGGCTTCAATTGTAGAGAAAAAATCATATTTGGCTTTATTACATTTCATTAAATACTCAAAACATCACTCTAATAAATTAATAAGGGTAAATTTTAAAAAAAAAATAATACTTTATTAGTTTTTAAAATGAATACTTAAAAGAATATAATTTTATTTTAAAATAATAATTTATAAATATCGTGCAATATGCGTTCGACTCTGCTCGTGTATTAAAAGGAGATTTTACATTCTAAAATACTTCACTTCGCAACACATCATGTGCCATGTGGCAAATAATTAAAAAAAAAAAAATATCTGGGAGTGAATCAAATTTTACAATACATGCCCATCTTTTTTTTTTTTGCACCCTTTTTAAGAATAAATTTAGTGGGACCTACTCATGTATTGGTGGTTGTAACCCGAAAAATTGTTAAACCTTTGAAAGTTTTCCTATTTCCAAATTACAAGCAATTATTCATGCAGGTTTGCTCCACTAAATTTACTTCCCATAAAATTTACGATGATAGACAATGTACCCATGACATTTTTATCACTCTTAGCCTTCCAATTTACGAAGAAATACTTCAAGATTCATATGTATATGTATATGTATATATAGCATATACGTTGACGACTTGATTAAGAATTACTGTGGTTATTGAATACAACAACCCAGTTGAAGAGTTCTTAACGAAGGTAATCTCCATCTGATTTTTTTTATTTAGATTTATTTATTTATTTATTTTTCTTATTAAAAGGATTACCTTTGTGCAGCCACAATATCCAGTTATGGTGATAATTAAGTGCAATTGATTGTTCTTTTTTTAGATTCGTGGTTTTGTTTTCCCCCTTAAATTTGTTGAGTACAGTTGATATGAAAATATTTATTGCAGTTACAAGTATGAATAATTTGACGTGGCAAGTTTTTATCTTCTTCTTATGTGCATATGCGTCCAGTTTCATTTTTGAGTGAACAAACTGTTAAACTAAATAGTTTACATGCCCTTGGAATAGAAAAGTGGCAAATATTGCCAAATATATAGGTGAATGATTTTAAAATAATGTTTAGTTGGCATAGAGAAAGTTAAAAAATTTTAAACCATGGATAATTATTTTAATGTTTAAAATTTATATACATTTTCTGACTTTCTTTTACTTGATAATAGTTTTACATTTCCCCAACCATAATTTTAGTACATTTTCTCAATCATAATTTTACAACATTTACATTTTATGCAACTAAATCCACCACATGTTTTTTCTTAACACGTCAGCATGTACTTTCTTTTACTTGATTTCTTAACATGATTTTTAATTCGAAAGAATTGGAATATTGAAACACGTTAACTTTGATTTTTTGTTGTCATTTTAGCTCAATGTGTATGTGTTAGAACTTTTAACAGCATGAACTAACTTACCAAGAAAACAACATATATTGCATAATTAAATAGTTACATGAATAAAATTTATGTACTAAAAAGGATTAGATAATTAGTTACTGACTTGGACCTAGCAACTCATTCTAGCAAGTCTCCATTTCCATAATCATTTATGCACATTTGTGAATTAATTGGATTTAAGTGTCTATGCACCCTTGTATACAAAATTAAGGCGAGTGAGATTAAATTAGTTCATCATGAATTTCCAAGGTTCAAGTCATCATCCAAGATTTTTTAAAACTATGAGCATTTTTAATAATTTTGACATGGCCATTCATTGCAATGAAAATCAAACTAATACTACAAAAAATATTATCTTTTTCAAACAATCCGTGTATCGCACGGGTTTCACACAAATTTAATTATAAAAGAAAGAGATCCAAAAGAAAAGGCTTCACGACGTGTAATTATGGACTAAGGGTGCTTTAAAATACCTTTAATTGACACTCTCACGTAGAACTTTTCAATGTTATATCAGTTTAAATTAAGTCCGACGGTTTAAAATAGCCACTTTTACTGTAACTATCTAATCTAATTTAAATTTGATCTAACAGTACAAAGGCCTCCAATCAAATTTATGTTGGATGACCCCTCATTGCATAGATATTCAAGAGTCGAGAGCTCTTAGCCCCTTTCTAGCAAAAAGTAGAATTTTCTTTTATCCCTTTTTTTATGGTTAAATTGCAGTTTTGACAGTGAAACATCCAAGCGAAGCTTTGAACGCGTTACAAATCGAAGGAAGCTCGTTTGATCTAGTGATAACGGATGTGCATATGCCAGATATGGATGGCTTTGAGCTACAAAAGCAAATTGATCAAGAGTTCAAATTACCTGTTGTTTGTAAGTGTAACATATAGTAATGTTAGCAAGTAAAGATTTACTGTTTCTATTTTATTTAAAAATTTCAACAGATCATATACAAATGGTGCATTACAAAGGCTAACACCTCTACCGAGTGTTTGTTTGGTTGCACCTTACAAGCTCCAGCTTTTATGTTTAAAAGCTGGATAATGTTTGGTTGTTCAGTTTAAGCTGAGTTTATTTACTGTTTTAACCTAAATAAGCTATAAGTTTTAAGTTGAATTTATCTAACTTTTTTTTAAAAGTTGCAACTAAACGAACACTAATATCCTTTAAAGCTCGAAAATGATCGTATTGAAAACCATGTCGTCGTTTAACTTCTTTAACAAGTGCTCGATATAAGCGACTTCTTTAACAAGTGCTCGATATAAGTAGAATTTTATGATATAATTATTATATTTTTCTGAATATTATCGTGCAGGGAACCATGTGGTCGGTTACTTCTTTATCAATTGATACAAGTCATATACTTTTATATAATCTGGAAGATGATCGTATAGAAACCATGTCTTCATTTACATCTTTAGTAGCTTTGATTAGCAATTGCTTGATAGAAGTAAAATCTTTGGATGTTTGTTTGAAGATAACTACAGGAACAAGTTCACCCCTTGCAATATCATCTATGAGTACAAAAACAACTTGTAGTGATTGTTGATTATTCATAGGCTTGTCATTTATTTTGGTCACAAAGGGTAATTACGAGGGTCCTGCGATAAAGGATCTGTATTTTACCGTGGCTAATAAAACGAGGACTGAAATATAATCCCCGTGCCGGTAATCATGTACGAAACCATGGAAATATGTATATAATAATGTAAGTGTTTGTATAGTTTCTGTAAGCAAAAAGTAGTTATGTATAAATTTGAAGTTCGATATATTCACATATGGTCCAAACTAGCCAAATAAAAACTAAAATAAAACCCAACCAGACGGAACATAGACCAAAATCAAAGTTCACAATAAAATTCTATTTATCTACAAGCATGCTTAAACAATACTACTAATAAATTTTTTTAAAAAAATTACTACTAATAATTTATCAGTCAAAATTAAACATGCCAACTGAGGCCATGAGAGGCAAAGTTTGGTGAGGAATGCTAAAAAGCAAACTGCACTGGTGACTCTCTTTTTCGTGCCCGCAAACGTAACTCGAAACAATCTCAAGAGCCTCGACCCTTTTCGCCAACTCGTCCCGCTCTTTCGCTAGCTTCTGATTTTTCAGGTTTATTTCCGAAAATTGTTCCTCCAAGGAAGCGATTTTCCGTACCAATTCGTTGCTGTTGATACGCAAAAAAGTGATTTCAGAATTGAGATCATGTATGTGCTGCGCTTTCCTAATCCTCGACCGCTTAGCTGATTCGCGGTTTTGGATCTTCCTCTTCCTCTTTTTCTCGTCCATTAATTGATATTTATCTACTCCCTCCGACGAGGAGCTAGCTTGTTTTTCCATATTGTTCTCCATATTTTCGACAATAAAAGGTGTAAAAAAAAAAAAAGAGGCTATAAATCGATTTAGAACTACTTTTGGAAGTGTTTGTGTAGATGTTGATGAAAAGCTAGAATATAGAGGAAATTATTTCATGAGAAAACATAGAACCAATGAAGGAAAAACATATAAAAAAGACTATAAATTGATGTAAAATGAAGATTTTAATGAAAGACTAGAATTTAGAGAGAATTATTTCACGAGAAAACGTAAAACCAATAAAGAAAAACCACAGAAAAAGATTGAACAAGTTGTAGGACTTTGAATTTCATATCAAGAAGAACAATTACCAATAAATTTTGAGAAAATTAGGCATACTTAATTTGTTGCAGAACAAGAAAGGGAACCTCGTGAAAGTGGAATTTTGGGAGGATTTTGAGAGTTATCCAATGTGGGTATTTATAAGAAGAAAATTTTGCCCAAAAATTTTAACATCATAATTTACTTGCCAAATTGGGATATATCACATTTATTATATTATAATATATATTTCTATATAACGATGGCCATAGATATTGATAGAATCTTTGCTTAGTATAGCAAACAATATTACATCTATTCAAAATTTTTATTCGACTGTGGCGAGTGAATTTTAATTTCAATGATTAATGAAATACAATTGAAAATAAATTATATTCATATATTTACTTTGCCATAGGTAAAGAAAATACAAAAAAAAAATTTGTGTGAAAATATACAAAAGGCGTACTTTAATAGAACAAGGAATTTTCCCAAGAGTCTCATTAGTCATTTGTATTTAGTATGACAATTTTGACTATGACACAAAAGGATGGGGCCATGGTTGTATTTCCTTTTGGGGTTTGTTTTGGATAACTATCAATTTAGTAATATGCATAATTAAATATATCAAAATTATTGTAAACAATGATGTGATGTAATTTTTTTATGGTCATTAAAAGAAGAAAATATATATTGACATTACCATTAGTGGTGAACTATTGTCGTATCCCTGTTGGCCAAATTTTGGTTAAAGATAATATATTGTATAGATCATTAGTTCCATATTAGAAAATTCTTAAATAATCGACAAATTTTTGGTGATTGCCAAATTGCTCACGTTTGCCAATTCCTTTAGAAGATATGCACGCATAAGTTTTAATGGGATGTCGCTCTAGTACAATTTTTGCCTGTCAGATAAGCCTCAAATTAAATCTAATGATTGGAATATAAAATATTATTTTACGTTAATATAACATAAAATTTACCAAAAAGTATGGGAGCGGGCTGTAATCCTTAGATCTTCATTTCAAACTCGGATCTCAAATATTATCAAATTTTTAATAAAAAAATTATAAAATTTAGCTTAAAAATTGTAACCAAACAAGCCTTAAGCAAATCGGCAATAAGATAACATGGGCCTAAGCCCAAAGCTTATTAACCAACAGAAAGTACTAATGCCCACATGTTTTATAAGTCGACGAAAATGTTTAGCTGCTGTATAATAATTGGGCTTCGTATGTAGGCCCTGTGTGCTACTTTTTCTTATTAGCATCAATTTTTTTCATTAGCAAAAAAAACAAAAGAAAAAATAATGAAATAAGAGTACTCTACTTTGCTTCCCTTTCATCTATAAATCCCGAGTTTCATACAATTTCTATAATTTTCAATGGAAAACAAAGTCAGCTTTATTAATGTTGATTTTTTTGCTAGCCTTTTAAAAATAAAATATAATTGACTCTCACCTTTTTTTTTTTTCCCAGAAAATAATTCACTTAACTAACATTGAGAGGGAATGGGGTCCATCCAACACTTCCCGCGTAGAATAACTACTCCTATAATCCTATTATGGATTATTTTTATTTTATTTTTTCTGTTAACCTTTTTATTGCCTTTTCTCAATTTTATAAATATTCCATTTTTCTTTAAGCTAATTACACCCCATAAACTTCATACCAAAATTCAATTTGGCCCTATAGTTTCAGTTGAAAAATAAATAATCCCTGAGTATTGGACATATGACATAATTGGGGACCAATGAGCTTTAATTCATATTAAAGCTCTTCGCATCATATTTTTTTGACATTAATTCAATTTTGAATTAGATTCACTGTTCTAGTTTTAAAACAATTCTTTATATTTAGTTGTTGGATTTAATTTACAACTAATTCAATAACTGAGATATTGAATGCAATGGACTCTAATTAAATGAAGATTGAATCCCCCTTCTCTCTATAAGTAGTCATTATTATGGATGTAAAGTCATTTCAAATAATGAAAATTACAAGGAATCAATGCTATTTGTTGAGGGATTAAGTTCCTCATTTCACGATCCATTATGTTGATTTTATCTTCTAATTTGAGAATTTTAGGATTTTAATGGGAGATAACACCGTAAAAGGAACCGCATACATTAATTTTCTTAAAAAAAATTATGACGAAATCCGTCAATTCTTCCAAACTTTTGAAACTATGACTGTTAAAATTAAAACTATGGGGAGCAAACGGAAATATACTGAAACCCTAGTGACCATTAGTGTTGTTCACCCTTTTCTTTATATATATATATATATATATATATATATAATAATAATAATAATAATTAATTAATTAGCTGAATTAGATTGGTGTTGGAGAAAGTATTTAATTGAATTATTTACAAGGGTATCATCTCTTGGGCATACAGATTTAAAACGCTTCATTCAGCCCGCTCCCGGGCTGTCTCTCTCTCTCTCTCTCTCTCTCTC
>MKEJ01023828.1:0-10482 GCA_001753735.1 Embelia ribes | reverse complement strand
CCCTTGGAATGTCGTTGTGTTCTTTTATAGGAGTTTGCACGTCATTTTCTTGTTGTTATATGATAGGGACTTCATTTTCAATTGTGTTAACGTTTTATATAGGTGAATCATCAACATACTTGAATAATAAAAATATGGAACTTAAGTGAGTATCATTTAGTTCAAACTTAAAACAATGAGATATGAGCAATATTAATTGTTTAGCATAAGCAACCAAACATGTAATTTGACCATAAGCATACAATATTTTTGTTAAGAATCCAAATATTATTACAATAGGAATAAAGAGTTTTTAAAGTGTTACTGATTAATATGTATATGCACATACAATAAAATACAGAGATTAATACTGTAGTTAAAACAAATTATCCGCTGCATACTTTGATTAACAGAAAAGTCAAGGACCAATGAGGTAAATACTATTTGACAGTTGTATATGTACTGTGTACTATAAAACTGTCATATGTCAGCTGAAAAGACGGGTGAAAAAAATTACTCTCTCTCTCTCTACATTTAATACTTAGCCAATTCATTTATTATTTTAATTATCATTAATACCTTACTCGAACCCTTACTTAAGTATCGAAGAGTCGGTAGATAATCCCCCTTTCCATACTTTCAAGTACTAAAGAGAAGCTGAGGAAGGACCATCGGAAGATAATCTCCCCGTTCGTATTTTCAGGTATTTTTCATCGGAGAGCATGTATCCGATCCGCAATTAGATACATAGTCTTCAGTTACTCAATACTAAGAATAATAATTTGTGTCCAATAAAAATTATTTTATATTTTAAGTACTATCCTTTTACAATAAAATTGATAAACATGGAATACCATTTTTTAAATAATTAGTTTTCCAAATAGCTATCATACATGCATCATAAGATAGAAAAAATTAATCGTACTACAATCACTCATTAAAATAAGTCATGTATAATCTCAAGAGTGATTTACAAGATTAGATGTCATATAAGGTTTTCACAAAAAGGAACGGAAATATTGTGTAGAATAAAAATTAAATTGAAATGAAGGGAGTAATAATTTCAAATCATTAAGTAGCCTTATTTTTCATCCATTTTGGAAGTAAAAAGAAAATTAAGAAAATTCAACATTTGCCGGTTACATTGATGGAAAGGAATTAATTTGTACGTATTTATATTCTATACACGAATTCAACCTTTGTTCTCAACAAAAAAAGTTAAGCTTGCTTACAAGGAAGACAAAAAACTTTATTGCAATCACAATAGCTTCAAAAAAGAACTCAACTTTAACCACTTAAATCGACATCTTTGTTAGTAGTATGCAAAATTCCCACCGTTCTTCGATGGTTTCTTTCAAGAAACCCCTCCAACACCACCTTCTTTTTGTACTTTTCGTAATTCATATTCAAATTTGCAATTTTCGCTCGGTTTTCAGCAGAATTGTCACCAGCATCAGGCCCTGTGACTCTCTTTAGACGTGGAATGAAATAAAGCCACGCTGATGTACATATAACTGCACATAACTTACCCCAAACCAACATTATTAATAGTGTCACCATTATAATGGATAACCCATATATTGAATCGGACTTCTTCCCGAGCTTCCTTTCATGAGTCTGGTCCATTCCATCCATTATGTTCACTTTTTCCTTCTGCTTTTGCAACACAAAAGTGGACACCTTAGATAGAGTGGTAGTGTTTTGCCTCGGCTTGGGGCCTAACTCCAGTAACCGTGGAAGGTTAACTTTGTCTTTTTTTGTTTCTAGTTTTTTGTCGGAGCATAAACTGACTTGGCATGTGCCAGTTTCTTGTGAATTCCTGCCATCCGAACATTTGCTGGGTTCAAGTATTATATCTTGGGCGGATTTACTTTTTCTCTGAGACATATGCATATATACATGAACAGAAATATATTAGTGTTTACGAAGACAACTACAAAGTATCCATAATGATGCATCTTTTTCTTATTCTACAAAATTCATTTTTAACATGAAAATGAGACATTTGAATAACTTTAGTGGTTATCCGATCTCGTGATCGCATCATTATGTTACTGGGCTAATATTTTCGGGGAAAAACAAAGTATGTTAGATGAAAAATACTATGGTCCCAACAGCTTCAACAAAAATCTATTTAATCCCTGGAGCTACAATTGCAAGAGTAACAGTACAAAAGTTTTGAGAAAGTAACAGTTTTGGCCCCAAAAGTTTTTGAAAAGTACTAACATTCTGGTCCCATTTAGCTTTTTCTCATATTAGAACCCTAAAGTGCTGACAAAAGTAGACAATACCAGCATAAATCACCGTACATCTACTAGTTTAACACAAAATAACCAATATATTGATCTTGATCTGATCTTTATAATTCTAATCTTGGTTATTTTTATTGTTTTATTTGAACTTGTGGAGACCAAATAGAATTTGGATGAAACCATGGGGACTACTAGTGTAATTAATACAAGTTTGTTAGTTTTTTATAAGAAAAAAGCAGTGTTCTCCGGCAAGGAACTTCAAATTTTCAAGGTTAAAATGAACAGGCACAGTTAAAATCACTACTAATTATTTATTATCTAAAAGCAAAAAAAAGAGATAGAATTTTCAACAATGTTATCTTCTCAAAAAATTGAAGCAACGGTAAATGTTTTAGTCTTTCTTCCTTTCTTTTCTATTTGGTCATTCTTTTATTTTATCGCAACAAAATTTTGGTATTCGTTTCATTAAAATATCCTAAAAGTCAGTGTTCTGATCTTGTTTCTCGTAAAAATAAATTAAAAAAAAGAAAAAAAAAAGGTACTCCTAATCAAGACTAAGTACGTATCTACCCTTTGAGGTTTATCTTGCAGGATCGGGCGTAGACCCTCTGCCGGTGCTGATGACATCACATCTGCGGTGTCAGGTAATTGACTTCTCCGACCAATTTTGTCATCGGCATGAACCTGTTTACACCGATTGACTTTCTCATAAAGCTCCAATTTCTTCGTTCTTAACACTGACCTCGAAAATGGCCATCGGCCTTTTTTTCGGTCGCCAGTGTTGACTTTTTGCTCCTTTTTCTCGTTGATTTCCCCGGAAAATCCAAAGCAGACCAGAAAAGGATTTCTGCTTCTGTTTATGGGTTTTGTGGTAGGTTTAGATATGGGCTTGCTATCTGGTGCATAGTCCATGAAGAAGAGGAACAGCTAGAAGAGATTGAGGGAAAAATGACATGGAAGGGAGCGGATGTCTTATGCCGAAGTTGTATTTTGACTACTACTAATTACGTGCAATTCTTTTTGGTTTTAAGATTAGGAATGGTTAACTTTTTTTCCTACCGATTGACCCGTACATTACGCGCTATAAATTATGATTTTTGACAAAGCAATATTCTTATTTTTTATAACCTAAAAAAAGGTATTGCATTCCTTGTTTTTAGAATAATTATATTTGATTTGTAACATAATTTTATAGAATTTTAAATTATGAAAAAACAACAAAAATATTTGTATTTATATTTAAGTTGACTTCTCTTTCCTATTAATTGGAAATGATAATAATGATATTTTATATTATTTTATAATGATTACATGTCTTTAAAATGAAAATGTATAATTATTTTTTGAAATTCTAAATTAAAAATATGACTGATTATTTATGGATTGAAAGAATAATATACATAGCTTAAAATTTTATTATTTGTTATATGACTTGTCTTCGATGCAGTGGCACGGTATTATAAGTGATATTGCACTTGGACTTTGTTTCTTTTTAGGTTCTATGTGAAAAAAAAGAAAAAAAGACAACTTTTTACAATATTAAGATGAATTTTATTAATAAATGTATATTTGTACATATAATAAAATACAGAGATTGGTACCGTAGTTAATCAAACTATCCGCTGCACACTTTGATTAACAGAAAGGACATGTATCGATTGGGTAAATATTATTTGACAGTTGTATAAGTACTGTGCACTATAAAAACTGTCATATATCAGCTGAAAAGATAGGTGAAAAACGTTTCTCTCTCTACATTTAATACTTACCTAATTTAATTATTGTTATTAATGTCTTATCCGAACCCCTTATTTACTTAAGCATTGAAAAGTCGATGGACAATCCCCCTATTCGCACTTTCAGGTACTAAAGGAAAGCTGAAGGACCATCGGAAAGCAACCTTCTTGTTCGTATTCCCAGGTATTTATCATCGGGAATCATATATCCGACCCATTATTGGATATACACTCTTCTATTGGCGTCATCTGTGGGAACTTATAGTAACAAAAACTTTTAAGTTCCCGAACCCATTACTCTCTAAATATGTCAAGACCCCCTGATGTTCTGAACCCCCTTCTACCAAATTCAACCCAAAGTGATAGATATGTTCCTGCAAACCAAATATCATCTGAAATTGCCCCACACTCATCCACCATCCCTTATCTCCCATCAATTGCGATGTCCCTTGGCTTCCTTACTCGAACCAATCTCTTCGACCTAATCTTGCCCGAAATTCAGGCAAGGCTTAACCAATAAATAATAAATAATCCAAGTTCCTCCAACAACCCTTTACAACCCCTGGATCTGCAAGCCCTGATTACTTATATCATGTAGAAACAAATTTGATCAGCCATTAGTTCCTCGGGGTTAGCTCTTGAATGCGAAAATAGTTCCCTCCTTACAATACCAAAGCATGAACCGATGGCAATTGACCACATTAATGAAAGGGTCCTTCCTGAACCAACCTTGGCAACCGAACAAATTCCGGGAAACGCTCATGGTCCAAAAAAATTGGGACCAAGAGGAGATTCTACCATGTAAGAAGAAGGAGATCCCCTTCCCACAGGGTGACTGATGAACGAAGGAGGATGACTTATATCCCTCATACCTTAGGGCCTAGAACCACTAGTTCCTCTAATTCGGCTAGTTCTTCTCATTACACCAGTTTAATCCCCTTTTAGGAGGATGACCCAGAGTATGATTCTGAGGAAGATGAGGAATATTTCCCCGAACGTGTGTCGGGTGTGCCCTAAGGTCCCGATCATATTTTGCATCTTTAAGCCCGAAGTGGTTTGAGAAATCAGGCTCAATGTGTGCACAATCGAGTTTGACAACTCGTATCAAAAATTGATTGACCGATCAGATTTCATATTCATTCTTTGCCCAATTTGCACCATTCTAGACCCATTCGACATTTCCAGCTCTCCTGAAGAAGGAGGCAACCACTCTCCGAACTCACTCCTTATCCCCGAACGGCTGTGGATGAACAGGTTGAATGAATCATCGGTAGAATGACCCGATCTCCTTTAAGTGTCGACATCTTGTCTGAACCAACCCCATGAAATTATAACCCTCCAGCCCTGCCCATGTACGATGGCATCTTGGATCCGAGCATAGATCTGATGCACTACCAGAAGAAAATGTTCACGTGGAGCTCCAATAAAAACTTCTTATGCAAGATTTTCCCTTCCACATTTGGAGAAGTAGCCTTGAAGTGGTTGGATCAGGAAGTCTCAGGGTCGATTGGAACATGAAGGCAGATGATGGAGAAGTTTATGAGAAGATTCGCTACAAATTTCAAAACCACCTTAGGACCGGAAGCCCTAATGTAGATGCGGAAGAGTTCTACTGAAAGCCTCCATGACTTCACCATTCTTTTCTGAAATGTATACAATTCTATTGACCGGATGTATTGCCCCAACACTTTTTCCATCTGCAATATCAATACCTGTCTTCATCCTCACTATAAAACTTATATCAAATTCCACTCCAAACTGGCCAAATCCATAGACGAGCTTTTTCTTCGGCTAGATAAGTACTCAAAGGCCGAGAAAGCACGATTGAGAGTTGTATCTAAGGAAGGAAAGAAATCGACTTCTGAAAACAAAGTGCATAATGTGGCCCAGGAACGAGAAAAGGACGATCAGGCAAGACAAATGAAGGTAAGAATGAGTATAAATATAGGGAGCCAAGAGGACAGTTGAATTAGGGTCCCTAATACTAGTTCAACAAGCCTAATGCTAAGATTTTCCTTGAGATCAAAAGAAATGATTGGGTTACTCCCCCTACACCACTGAAAAGCCTTCCCGAATGCAATGAAATATTGCCAATATCACCAAGATCATGGTCATACCACCTCAAATTGCAAAAAATTACAAAAGCAGTTGGATAACTGGGCCAACAAGGGATATTTACACAAATACATCGTTATGCTGAAGGCACTCCCACCACCACCCCCTATTATCAACCATCCCATGCTTTAACTGAAATATTAACAATTCACACATTTGAACTATGGCCGACAATACCGAATTCGGAGCGCGCCGTAAGCCGGAGATGGAGATTTCAGCAGCATGTCAACCCTGTTTTGTTTCATGACCCCACTGGGGTGAAAAGGCTGAGGACGGTACAATAGGCCATTTCTTTTACTAACATTGATATGTATGATGTTTCCCTACCACACAATAATGCCCTCATTATAACAGCAACCGTACACAGATTCGCAATGGTACACCGACTCTTGGTAGATGGTAGGTATTCGGTAGATATTTTGTTTTCTCATATGTTACTCAAACTCCAAATTTCCCTTGCTGAACTATCTCCAGTACCTATTTCTTTAATTGGCTTCAATTAGGAACAAGTGAAGGAACTGAGAAGAGTATGGTTGGACGTCCAAATAGGCCAAACTGAGACCAAGGTTGAATTTACAATGATTGATGCCCTGTCTCCATACAATAAAATTCTCGGACGACCTTGCTACACAGCTTCAATGAAGTTGCCTCCACTTTACACTAGAAAGTATGATACCCTATTCCGGGCAGAATCAAAACAATCAGGGGGAACCATCATGAGTTCAGATAATTCATAAATGTAGCCATCATAAGGAAGACTATCATTCAGATTTGTGCCTCAGCCAATATTAATGAAACTGACAGCCATTCTTATCCTGATAACACTATTCCAACTACCCAAAAAATTTAGTTTACAAAAAAATCCTTTTAACCGAACCAGGGATAAACCCAATCGAGAAGGTAGAGGAAGAACTTATCAAGTGGTAAATTCCTGACGCCGATGATGAATATTATGTTCTCATTGGTACGGACTTACCTTAAAATGATGCCGAAGAACTATTTTAGTTCCTTTTAGGAAACATGGATAATTTTACATGGACTTCAACGGAAATGCCTAGGCTGGATCCTAAAATCGCCTGTCATGGCCTTAATATCAATTCATAGTTTCGAGCCGTTCAGCAGAAGGCTCAGACATATAAAAAAAAGATCAGGAAGCCAAGCACGTGGAAGTACATAAGTTACTATTGGCTTCAGCAGTACGTGAGATTTTTTATCTGGAATGGTTAACTAATGTCATGGTTGTACCAAAGAAGAATGGTAATTGGCAGGTCTGTGTTGACTACACCGATTTGAACAAAGTTTGCCCTAAAGACCCATTCCCCATGCCAAAAATCGATTAATTAGTGGATGCATCAGCAACCACTCAGCGTTTGAGTTTCTTTGATGCTTACTCTGGATATAATCAAATCCCTATGTATCAGCTAGATCAGGAAGCAACTTCTTTTAAAGGACTTTTGAGCAATTATTGTTACAGTGTTATCCTGTTCGGTCTAAAGAATGCGGGATCCACTTACCAAAGGGTAATCACCAGGATTTGTCCTCCACTTTTGGCCAAAACCATAAATGTCTATATTGATGATATGGTTGTAATGAGTTGGGAATAGGACAACCATATCACATATTTGAAGGATGGGTTCCATACTCTACATCAATACAACCTAAATGCTTCTAAATGTGCCTTCGAAGTAGGGGCCGATAAATTTATGGGCTTTATTGTTCGTCAACGAGGTATTGAAGCTAACCCCTCCTAAATCCAAGCCCTCATCAATTTACGACCTCCAAAACGAGTAAAAGAAGTTAAGAAATTGCCAGGAATGGTAACTTCTTTGAACAAGTATATCAACAGGTTGGCTGATAAATGCAGAGTTTTCTTTACTACAATGAAGGGTGGTCGAAAGTTTGAATAGACAGATCAATGTCAGAAGGCCTTCTAAAATTTGAAGCTATATCTATGTAAAGCCCCCAAATTAACAATTCCAAGAGATGGTGATATTTTGGTCCTATATCTTGCCATTTCCAAGCATGCTATTAGCGCAACACTTTTTCGAGAAGAAGGTTTGGAACAATAACCCATCTATTTTGTGAGCAAAACTTTGGTAGCCTCTGAAACCCAGTACCAACCTCTGAAGAAACTGGTTCTCGCTTTAGTCATTGCTTCCCGAAAGCTTCCTCAATACTTTCATTCATACTCTATCCTTGTTTACACGAGGTACCCAATTCAGGCTACCCTACGAAAGGCAGGCTGCTCGGGGTAGATGGTCAAATGGTCTATCGAACTGAGAGCATACCATATTATTTACAAACCCCGAACAACGATAAAAGGCCAAATACTCGTCGATTTCATTTTGGAATTTTCTGATGAACCTAATACTTTGTTTGTAGGTTTTGACAATGCTCCTTGGGCGCTACATGTAAATGGGGCTTCCAATAAAAATGGATTCGGAATCAACGTAGTCTTAGTTAATCTACATGGGAACATTGTCGAATACTCAGTACGCCTTGGCTTTTCGGCAACCAATAATGAAGCAAAATATGAAACACTCCTTTACGGCTTGAAAGTGGCCCGAAGTATTGGAATCGATAAACTCAAAACATACACTGATTCTCAGTTGGTGGCCGAACAAATATAGGGGCAATATCAAACTAAATCTGCTCGCATGGACTAGTATTGAAAGCACGTAATAGAAATCATATCCTAATTCGAGGAATTTTCAATCCAACAAGTCGTCCGAACCCAGAATGCTCATGTTGATGCTCTAACAACATTAACGACCTCCATATTAGCCAAAGAAGAACCTAGAATCCTTGTTTATTATTTACCAACTCTAAGTATTGAACAACAACCACCCAATGTATTTTTTATTCAGGATGGAGAGCCATGTTGGATAGACAAAATTGTAGATTTTCTTTGAGATCGAACTATCCCCGAAGACCGAAAGGATGGTGTTAAAATACAGAGGAAAATTGTAAACTTCTGGGTATTAGACAGCGGGCAGCTCTATCGCCAAAACTTTTCCAGACCATATCTCAGATGCGTTTCCCCATGGGAGGTTAAGCCCCTGCTGAAGGAGATCTATAAGGGATCTTGCAGGGCTCACATAGGATGGAAATCTCTCGCCCACAGGGCTATTAGCCAGGGATATTGGTGGCCACATAAGTAGGTCGATGCCGCTGCTTATGTCAAGAAAAGTGATAAATGCCAGAGATACTCACCTATCCTTTGATAGCCAGCTCAAGATATAGATGATATCACCGTTGTTTGGCCATTTGCACAATGGGAAATGGACGTCATTTGGCCACTACCTTGGGCTAAGGGAAACTTACGTTACTTGTTGGTTTTTATAGACTATTTCTTGAAGTGGATCGAAGTAGTACCCTTAGTCAAAGTGAACATGGAAAACACCAAGTCCTTTATTTGGAAAAACATCATCACACGCTTCGGGTATCCCTATGCTTTGGTTGCAAACAATGGCACTAATTTTGATTAACAATTCATTCAATAATTTTATATCGAATATAAAATTTGGAACTATTACTCTACACATTCTTATCCACAGAACAATGGCCTTGCCGAAAATTCAAATTGAACCATTTTAGATGGCATCAAAAAGAGGTTAGAAAAAGCAAAAGGGAGATGGATAGAAGAGTTACATAGCATTCTTTAGGCTCACAGAACCACATGCTAAATGGCTACTAATGCAATCCCATTTAATATGGTGTATGGAAGTGAAGCGGTCATTCTGTTGGAGATCGGCCTTCCCACACATCGGACCCTCGTAGTAAAATAAGAACAGAATAATTCGCTCAAAAAAATTAACTTTCTCTCGCAGATTCTAGAAGGAATGAGGCCCTGATAAGAATAGAGGCATAACAACATAACATAAGAAACTCCTATAATAAAAAAGTGAGGGAATGCTGCTATGAAGTGGGAAAGCTAATCCTTTGGCAAATGACTTAGAGCAAAAGAAATCCGGTCCATGGCAAGCTAGGACCAAACTAGGAAAGGCCTTAAGAAATTACTGAGGTTTGCTAAAACAATGCCTATCGGCTAAAAAATCCTTATGCCTCCTACGGAGATGCAGAGAAATGACCTTGGAACGCCACCAACCTAAGAAAGTACTTTCAGTAAAACGAAACTCTCTTCTTATTCATGTAAACAACCAATGGTTATCTCTACTTTCTTCAAAGAAATTCAACAAACTTGGGTTCTCATGCACTGGAATAGATACATATCAGAAAGAGGTCGAGCCCTAAGGCCACCTCAAGAAGAAAAGAGGAAGTGCCCCAAGGATTTCTCTGGATTTTAAAGAATTCTAAGCCCTCTTTTTGAGGTCGAGCCCCAGGGCTATCTCAGAAAGACAAGAGGACCTTCCCCAAGGCCACCTCTAGATTTAAGGAAT
>MKEJ01023827.1:0-11841 GCA_001753735.1 Embelia ribes | reverse complement strand
TAATAATAATAATATAATATATATGGTTATCTTGTAAGTTTCCATTTAGAATACAGTTATTACATTTGAACTATTGAACATAATACGTTGTAGATTCCATGTAAATTTTGTGATTCTCCTACAAAGGGAATGTACTAAAGGTAGCACACAAATTCTGGTATTATGAAGACGTTTTAGTAAATCATTTCTCAATCCCAATCAAGGTCTCATTTCATCTGAAAAGCTCTCGATTTTCGTCTCTTAGACTCGCCCTTCCCTTGGATTTATTCTTATCAACTATTAAAATGGCAGTACTGGCGTGTGTTACGCAACCATGTCGGTGGCTTCATCTTTGGATTTTATGCACAAATTAGGAACCTACGCTTCATGTGTATATATACAATAGAACCAGGAGACAGTAGTAAATAAAGCGAACTTTCTGTTACACGCTCAAATTAACAGGGAATTTAGGAACTAATGAGGTAATATTTTTTTACAGTTGTACAAGTACTGTGTGCTATAAATACTGTTATTTATCAGCTGAAGGAACCCTTTATTTTCTCTCTACATTAACTACATAATTCAATACTTTAATACTTTTGTTTAAGTATATTGTACTTTACCTTCATCCAAACCTTGTTTTAAGCATCGGAGAATTTGTGGTAACCAACTGTCCACACATTCAGGTACCGAAGTAAGCTTTGGATAATTTCTTCTGATAGCCGGAGTCAGCCTCGGGTGGAAGAAGTGATCTGGAAGATTGAGGCTCGGGGAAAGACAACTCAGCCTTCGGAACTAAACCATATACTTTCGAGAGTTCGTTTTTGATCCCAAATTGGAAACCTATTCTTCAACTGGCACTGTATGTGGGAACTTATTGTAAGTAGAAGCATTTAAGTTCCCAAACCCTTTACATCTAACATCCATTTTGAAAAGCTGAGAACACGTCGAAGTCCCCCGACGACCAGAATTCCCCTCCGCCATAGGATACACGAGACTCAACTCTTAGAGGGATCTATTGTCGGAACTCAAAACTTCTCGTGGAATGGGACAAACATTATCCCCCATCTCTTTTCTACCTTTTGGACCTCTTGCCCGAAGTAACCTCACAAACCTCATCCTGCCTGAATTGCAGGTGAGGCTATACCAACAATCAATGAGCAATTCGAGTTCTTCAAATAACTCTCATGAAATTTATAGGTTGTGATTGCTTCCCTTGTGCAAGGGCAGGTTCAGTTAGTCATTACTTCATGTAGGCTACCCCTCAGAAGAGGAAATAACTCCCTTTTCTCCATACCTGAACATCAACATATGGATATTGATTAGTCGCCTGATAATAGGGAGATGATTCTTCCCGAGCCAATATTGGCAACTGAACGAGACCAAAACACCCATGAGTATAGGCATCGTGATTCGAGATAACACCCCTCCACCCTACCTCCTGTTCTTGAAGTAAGAGAAGCAGTGCGGGAAGATTCTATTCTCGTTAGAAGGTGAATATCTCCCTTTCCCAGAGTAGATGGTGTGCAAAGGCGACGACATAGTAACCCAAGGGCTAAGAACACAAATGCGGATGCGGGTGCGGGTGCGGATGCAAGAACTTTTAAAAATTTTCAGATGCGGTTGCAGCGGAGATTCGGCAATTATTATTATTTTTTTGAATATTTTCATTGATACCCCCTCCTTTCCCAAAATTTTCAGTTTTTTTTTACAAATCTCTACAAATAAGAACCTTCATCATTCTCAGGCTCAACCATAACTATAAACACAAAAAAATTGTGGAAAAAATAAAGATAATTTTTAGAATTGAATAAAATCAGGTTTAAAAGATTTTATTTTTTTGGCAAAAAAGAGACTTGTTCAAGAATAAGAGGAAACCAAACAACACAACCAAAAGCAGAAAAAAATTATAATTTTAACCCTCCGCCATGTCTTAGAAGTGTCTGCGTCGTGTCCATGGTGTGTCCCATATTAAATTAATTAAAAAATAAATTGGAAACTCTATATGGCATATCTGATGCGCATTTGAATCGCATCCGAGTCCTCGGAGAATTTGGTGCGAGTACAACACCTGATTTGGAGTGTCCGTGCTTCCTAACCCAAGGGCCTCAGGGCTTCGAACCACCAGTTCCTTTAACTCCGCTAGCTTTTCCAAATACACCTGTTAGATACGGTTTGGTGACAATAGTGAAGAATATACCTTGGGAGAGGATGAAGAAGAAAAGTATTCTCCTGAACTCGTCACTGGCGTACCTTATGAATCTAACCCCATCATCCCATACATTTTAACCCTAAGTAGTATTCGGGGGCAATACCAAACTCAAGCCAGACCTAGTCAGAATATGGGGTAAAGATCGGGGTACTTTCATCTAATTGCAAAGCCAATTGGATCTCGATCTCATCGTGTTCCCGATCCACCTCGAGGAAGCGTCAGTCGCCACTCCTAAAACTCCAAAAGAGGAAGAATGATGGATACTAAATTGCCATCATATTCTCGAACTGCGGTGGATGAGTAGGTAGAACGAATCATTGAAGGAATGACTCGATCACCACTGAGTCTTGATATTTTCTTTGAACCAATACCACGAAACTATAGCCCCCTGTTCTCCCCATATATGATGGAGTTTCGGATCCCAGTATACATCTGATGCATTATTGGCAGAGGATGTTCGCTTGGAGTTCCAATGAACATTTTATGTGCAAAATGTTTCCCTCCGCCTTCAGAAAAATGGCTTTAAAATGATTGGATCAAGAAGCTACGGGAACAATTCGGTCCTGGAGACAAACGATGGAAATATTTTTGAGATTTGCCTCAAATTTCAAGACCACCTTGGGACCTAAAGCCCTTATGCATATGAGAAAAGGGCTTTAATGAAAGCTTACACGATTTTACCATCAGGTTCATGAATGTTTATAACTCTATCGATCGAATTCGATGCACAGATACCTTTGCTTTAGGCTATATTACAGCCTGTCTCAACCTACAAGATGAAACTTATGTGAAGTTTTATTCAAAGACTCCTAAGTCCATGGATGAACTTTTCCTGAGATTGGATAAATATTCGAAGGCTGAAGAAGTAAAATTGAAAAATGCTGCAAAAGAAGTAAAGGAGCAAAGGTCTGGTAAGGAAGTCCATAATGTGGTGAAAGAGCCAAAAAATGAAGAAAGAATGAAGGATAAGAAATCAAAGGAGTTTAGAAGGGATGATAGGCAAAGGGATCATAGGGGACATTGGGTCCATCGTCCCCAATATCAATTTAATAAGCCAAACAGTGGAATCTTTTATGAGATTAAACGTAATGACTAGGTGGTACCTCCTTCCCCACTGGAGCCTGCCAAAACGTTGAGACAAATCCAAATATTGTAAGTATCATCGGGACCATGGTCATACTACTGCAGGTTGTAAAAGTCTGAGGTGGTAACTAAATAATTGGGCCATCAAAGGATATTTGAACAGGTACATTGTTGGGCAAAAGATGCTATCACCTCGCCTACTCCATGATCAAATGGCTCTGGCCTTACCTGAGATTCTCATCAAACATACCTTCGAGTTATGGCCTATTGATCCCATCCCTCAAGCTACCCATGATTTCAGATTAAGGTTTTAAAATTATGTGATCCGTGCAATTTAAAGATCCCCTTAGGGGAAAGAGACAATGCATGACCTCCCAACCTATCGCCTTTATAGAAGCAGATCTGGAAGATGTGTTCTTGCCACATAATGATGCTTTAACCATTACTGTTGCAGTTCTTCCTTCATAATATTGATGACTTTGTATGAACTCTTCGGAAATGCTAGGCCTTGATCTGCAGACTTAATATAAATCCAAGTGAAGGAAGTTCAGAAGTTGGCTGGTATGGTTGCAGCTTTGAATAGATTTATCAACAGATCAGCTGATAAATGTAAAGCCTTTTTTAAAGCAATGAAGGATGGTCAGAAGTTTGAAGGACAAATCATTGCCAGAAAGCCTTCAAAACCCTAAAGCAATACTTACAGGAAGCCCTTGAATTAACAATACCGAAGGATGGTGACGTTTTGGTCTTATACCTTGTAGTTTCAAAACATACCGTTAGTGCGGGCACTATTCTGTAAAGAAGGTTCTAAACAACAACCCATCTATTTTGTTAGCAAAATTCTTGTGGCTTCTGAAACTCGATACCAACCCTTGGAAAAACTGCTATTTGCCCTCGTCATCACTTCCTGAAAGTTACAGCAGTATTTTCATTCTTACTTATCCTCATTTATACGAAGTACTAGATCCAGGCTACCCTGCGAAGGGCAAATCTCTTGGGACGGATGGCTAAATGGTCCATCGAGCTGGGTACATACCATATCATTTATAAACCCCGGACAACGATAAAAGGCCAGGCAGTTGCTGATTTCATTGCAGAATGTTCTGATAAACCTGAGATTTCGATTGCAAGTTTGGGCGATGGTTTGTAGGAATTGTATTTGGTGGGGCTTTAAATAAAAAGGATCAGGAATTGGTGTAGTCTTGATTGACCCCCATGGGAATGTTGCAGAGCGTTCAGTGTGCCTTGGATTTCAGGCAACTAATAACGAAGCAGAATATGAGGAAATCCTTTTTGGCTTGTGAGCAACAAAAAATGTTGGGGTAAACAAACTCAAAGCATACACTAATTCCCAGTTGGTGACAGAACAACTATCAGGGCAATATCAAACTAAGTCAGCCAGAATGGAGGAATATTGGAAGCGGGTAACAGAAATACTCTTTGAGTTCGAAGAATTCTCCATCCAACAGGTGGTAAGGGCCCAAAATGCTCATGCAATCGCTTTAACAACTTTTGCCACTTCCATGTCGTTAGAAGAAGAACACATAATCCTCATTCATTATTTGCCAACTCCCAGTATTGAATACCAGTTACTCAATGTGATGTCTATTCAAGAGAGAGAGTTGTGTTGGATAGATAAAATTGTGGATTTTTTCTTCAAGTGTGGAATGTTCCCGAGAAAAGAAAGGATACTATCAGAATTCAGAGGAAAGCAGTGCACTTTTGGTTGTCAGATAGCGGGGAACTATATGGATAAACTTTTCTGGACCATATCTCCGATGCGTTCCTTCGAAAGAGGTGGAACCTTTGTTGAAAGAGATCTATAAGGGATCATATGGGCCAAACACGGGATGACGGTCTTTGGCATACAAATCCATTAGCCAGGGATATTGGTAGCCACATATATAGGCTGATGCCGTTGCATACACAAAAAAAAAATACGATAAGTGCCAAAGGTACTCACCTATCATTCGTCAGCCTACCCAGGATATGGCTGTCATAGATGCCATATGGCCCTTTGCACAATGGGGGATGGACATCATTGGGCCGCTCACCTGGATGAAAGGGAATCTACATTATTTGTTGGTAGCTATAGATTATTTTTCAAAATGGATAGAAAACGTGGCCTTAGTCAAAGTAAAAATTGAAAATATCAAGTCTTTTATTTGAAAACATATCATCACACGTTTCGGGGTATCCCTGTGCTTTAGTAGCAGACAATGACACTAATTTTGACGGACAATTCATTCAGAATTTTTGTGCTGAACATAAAATCAGAAACTATTATTCCATACCCTCCTACCCTGAGAGTAATGGTTTGGCTGAAAACTCAAACTGAACCATTTTAAATGGCATCAAGAAGAGGTTAGAAGAAGAGAAATGAAGATAAGCGGAAGAACTACGTAACATTCTCTGGGTTTACTGAACCACACATTGGGTCGCTACCAATGCAACCCCATTTAACCTAGTCTATGGGAGTTCTATTGGAAGCAGGTCTTCCCACCCGTAGGACCATTGTGGTGGAGCAAGGGCAAATTGATCTGCTTAGGAAGGTAGAACTAGCTCTTGCAAATTCTAAAAGGGAGGAGGCTCTAATAAGAATAGAGGCATATCAACAAAAAATGAGAAACTCCTATAACAAAAAAGTGAAGGAACGTCGATACGGAGTAGGAGAACTAGTTCTCAGGAAAATGACTTACAACAGAAGGAACCCCGTCCATGGCAAGATGGGTCCCACTTGGGAAGGGCCGTATGAAATTTGTGAGATTTGTCAAAATAATACATATCGGCTGAAAAATCCCTATAATCCAGGGGGAGATGCGGAGAAATGACTTTAGAATGCCACAAGCCTGAGAAAATTCTTTCAGTAAATTGAATATCTCTTACTCATACTTATGAAAGCAGTCAATTAATGTTTATACCTTCCGCATGCAATTCAACAAATTTGGATCATATGCGCTCTAAAGATATATATAGGCACTACCTTTGGATTCCCAGGAATCCGAAAGCCTTCTAGAACGAAGGTTATTCAAGGCTATTTGTGACGATACAAGCTGAGAGGCTTACAGAAAATAAGTTAACAAAGGAAAGAGGGGAATGGATATTACTTCAGAATATAGGGCACTCAGGCACACTCTAATTTCATCACTATCACTGCGGAGGACACCTCGGGTTTCATCTTCGGTTTCGCACATTAGAACCGATATGATAATTCCCCTTTCATATTTCTTCAGAAATCTGTTTCTGTCAAAACCCTTGATCAATTTCAATGTTGCCCATTGCAAAAATTTAGAACGATAATTTGATGAGCCTGACCTCTTCGAAGCCTTCGGATCTTTGTCCAAAGATATTCCACTTCTTTCATCTCTTGTCGATGATTCAGCCATTAGACTCAAAATGCAGAATTTTCTAGAAAGAGAAAATGAGAATCCCACATGGTGCTCTAAATAATCTGAAAATCACAAATAAGCAAAACGAATGCTCTCTACCCCTATTCATAGTGAAATCACAACCACAAAAAATAAGGAGGAGTCCTTTCAATTATCAAAATTCACGGTGGATGACAATTAAGCTTATTTTTGGGCAATAGAGCCATGTGGTCATTTTTTGAAATCAATATCTAAAGCCTAAGGCCAATAATTTATGGCCATGTATATTATTGTGAAACCCCTGCAAATTACTATTCAAGTAATAACTACCTCGAACCATGACCGGCATGGTCCATGGTAGTTGAGGAGCAGCATGGGGTACTCTTTTAGGCCAAATGAAAAGTGAAAATTTCATTTCAAATATAATAAAGAAAATTTTTCATTGCAAACATTTGCATAGGGGGGCTTCAAGGGCAGAGTACAAAATCAGAGTTCTAAACAACTCATACCAAAACTCTCATCCTACCCTCATAACTAGTTCAATTGCAGAGGTACCCTGAAATTCGGGCAATCATGGAAGCCAAAGCATATACTTTGGCCCCCCCACACCTTCCCAGATTTTTTATACATTCCATATATGTCTCTAGTACCTTGATTCTATCCTCTAGGTCAGCCACCATGATACAGAGGTCGATATCATCGGGATACGAATTGGATATCTCATCAGAAAATTCATTTGCGGAAGATGAATCTTCAGAAGAAATTGGAATAGGATTAGAAGAAGAAGACATTCCCAGAGTTATTTTGAGATTATGTTTCTCTCTCAAAAAAGAAATTTAATGATGGAAAAAAGATGGAGTCATATTGGAAGTTATTTATAAGGAAAAGATTAGTATGTGCATGGATGCACATTTATTGCATCATTAAATGTGCCAAACTTTTTAGTTGACTGGTAAGAATATTTTTATTCTACTAAGTCTACATGAAAAACATGTGTCCAAGAGATAGGATAAAGTCGTATATTTAATTAATATATGCGTAAAGTAAACAAAGATGGTAAAAGAAAGGGTAAATTTTATAAATAAAAGAAAGATTAATTTTTTAGGAAAATAATACCCTCCCCTGAGAAGTATTATTTTTTTCTCTCTCTCTCTTTCTCCATCTCTCTCTCCCTCTCTTTGGCTTTTGCTTCAAGTGGCATCCCCGGATTCAGCAAAGGTGGTCTCCAGGGCAGGTACCCTCGGAAGGACCACCTGGGCCATAAGGCGCATGCTCCAGGGCCGAAACCCTTGCTTCTAGGGTTGCTACCTTAACTTTCAGATGCTTGAGAAGATCATCGTACTCTTCAAGGCCGACCTTCAAATCCTCTAGCTCGAACTCTTTCTGGCATAGCTCCTTTGTGCGCTCCTTTTTATAGTTTAACTTATCACTATTTGGGAAAATGTCATTGAAGCCCATATCGGAATGGCTGTCGGAGTAGTCCATTTGAAAATTGCTAATCAGGTTAAGAAATGAACCTTTTTAGTGCATTTAATACCGTAACATGACGGTTGCAGAAATAATAATAATAATAATAATAATAATAAATGTTATTCTACGGGGAAATACCCGGGGCTAGACCTGAGATCTGAAGATAAAAATCTGAAATCAATTGATCAAAGGATAGAAACAAGGTTCGGAAGTGACTAAATTCCAAAAGATCGAGCACTATTTCACACAGAAATAGAAAATTTAATAAGGAATACAATTCTATTTATATATGAAGGCAACAGTTTATCTTGAGATGAAGACTTCCTCAAGAGATTTGACTAAAGGTAATGAGATTTGGTATAAGAAGACTGAGGTCCAAAAATTAATGAGTTTTTCTGACTCTATGACATGATTTTGTTGTTAACTCCCTCGGGAAAAAATAATTCAATTTCTTCCCGTTGCAGTTGGGGAGTAGTTGATAGTTATGCATTTTTACATACAATGATACCCAGGGATTGTTACAATAAACACGAAAACTCCATCCCTCTCGCTGCTATAATTGGAAAATACAAGTACTGATCAGGTAATATTCTAGCAATGGTATTGCATACTGTTATAAATTATAAATACGGCCACATGTCAGTTGAAAACACAGGTAAAAAATATTATCTCTGTACATTTAGTACTTAATTAATTCGATTATTTATTGCCTTAATTACCGCAACCTTATCTGAACCCTTACTTACTTAAGCATCGGAGAGCCTGTGGACAACCCTCTATCCGCACTTTCAAGTACGGAGAGGAAGTTTCGAGAAGGACTTTTCAGAGATAGGAGAAGGGAATATAGAGAAATACAATCGAGGAGAAATGACTAGCTGAAAACGAAGGAGAAGATTGAGAAGATCCAAGTTTGGGGTATAACATCTGAACTCTTGAAATTGGAATATTTGTCAATGGGGAGCGTATATCCTACTCATCAATTAAATTTATTCTCTTCACTTACGGGTAGTGGCTCTACACGACATAAAAACATCATTTTTTGTCTGAACAAGACGAATAATAAGGTAAAAAGCTTTAGCATCAAACGATCAAAGAGCTCACAAGTATCATCATCAACATTTGTGACCACCCTCGAGATGTTCACGGCAAGGGCTGCGCTCAACAACCGGCCTGAATTCAGAGCTGCCCTAATATATTTATTTAATCACTTAAATTTTAACAACTATATCTCATTATATAAAATAGAAAATAATAAGTTAAGTAATGCAAAGTTTAAAATAGAAGTGCAAAATAGCAATAAATTCTTAATTTAAAGATATTACTGTGAGAATCTTCTATATTTAAAAAGCACTAAATATATTATGGTTTTTATATATAGAAGTATATATAAATTTTCTACATAACACCATATAGATGTTGACACATAGGAAGAAGAGTATTAATACATAGAAAATAAAAAAAAAACAATACAAATTAAAATAATTGCTCTCTTCTACGTGTCAACATCTGTATGGTAGAAAATTTCTACATACTTGTATGTATAAATTTCCACTCCATATTTTATATACTCTTATGCGAACACACTCTAAATATTACTCATTATGTCCTATTTTAATAGTCTCACTTCTTTTTTCACAAGGATTAAGAAATATTAATTAATATTACTGAAATTCAAAATATTTTTATTGTCATTCGTAATATATTCTTTATTAATGTTATCTATTTTATACAATTCATGATGAATGTAGTAATTAAATAAATATGATAAATAAAGTAATTTTAATAAAATAGTTATTTATAGTAATTTTAAAATAAGAAAATGGCTTATAATTTTGGACAAATAAGAAAGGAAAGTGACCCTATATTTTTGGGACGGAGGGAGTAATAAATATAATAATATAGTTCGCGTAATGTGCAGGCTTTATTTATTTATTTTTATATTATGTTAATTTTAATTATTTTATTAAAAATTTATAATTTTTTCATATAATATCTTGTATTTTCTTATTATTTATAACTTTATAAAATATTAAATTTGGTATGATTTATAGTGTAATAATATTTTTAAGAAAAATTAATATCTATTTAGATTAATTTTAGATATGTAAAAATTTTATTATGATAACATTGTAAAAAAATAATATTAATTAAGTTAATATTTAAAAAGTTTTGGACAATCTTAGAATGGTGATAATCAATTTATAAAAATATTTATTTTTTAAAATTATTTTGATTACATATAATTTTAATAATTTCTGTTATGATGAATTTATTAATTTAAAATATTAATTTAATTGGATATATATCCACCAATCATGCTGACAAATATCGCAAATGAAACACACATAGAATTATTTTTATATAAAAAGAACATATGAATAAATAAATAAATGTAAACATATAGCACGAATGAAGGGTATTGCCACAAATGATCCCTGGACATAGAAAATTGAAAACGATTATATTTTAAATAATTGAATATAGAAAGTGTGTAATTGTGAAATTGGTTACAAATTTTTAGAATAAAATGCTTTTAGTAATATTTTGATATGGTAAATATTGTTAAAATAGTTAAATATAATTTATTTTTATAAGTTTCATAATAGGAATCAAATTTTTTGGAAGCAATTTTTTCGATATGAGTCTGGAGAAGAATAGCCTCCATATTAGAAGCGATTAACAGAACAAACAAAATTTTCACGTCCAATTGAATTTTCTGCTATCAATAGTTATAATACAATTTACATAGAAATAATATTTTGAAATGAAAAGTGTCTCATCCAGTTAAAGAATAATATAAGGATGAAAAAGTATATGCAGAGGTTAATATGGAAATTCAATCTCATTTACAAGCTAATTTATCTTTGTTTTAATTTTTTAATATATTATTATTTACTTTCCCCTATTGTTGAGATTCAATTGTATCTATATCTTTTTATATTTGGCAAGTAAATAATGTATGTATCATTTTACACATTCTTATATAAATACCTATAAAGAAATATGAGATAATTGAGCATTCTTGACATACTTTGTGTAGAAATTCTTAAAATTTTAGAGGTTTCGAATGCAGACCCTAAATAGCTTTTACGGATTAAGTTGATTTTCCCATAATTACAAAGAGAAAAAATAGAATCTGAAACTTTAGGGGAAATAGAAATGGCAAATATCAACTTGCAAATACATTGAAAACATAAAGTAGTAATATTGTGTAATTACAAAAATATTAAAATTAATTTCATGTATTTAAAAAAAATGTGTAATTACAAAAACAGTTACATATATTAAATAAAACTGTTTTAGCTAGTATCATTGTATAGAAAACATGATTATATATAATTTATTTTTCATTTTATCTTAAGCAATGTACAAATTGAAATTGCACTATTATTTGTGGATAGAGTGAGTAATCTATAAATTATACCTCAAAGCTCAAAGAATCGAATTTAGTTTCTACAAATATTGGTGGAAAATTTGGGTTTTGTAAATTTTTTAACGAAAATATGAAATTACTAGTAGATATATTGCTGGGTATGGCCGCCGGAGTGGCCATTTATATTAATTTATGATAATTGCTTGTTGCTATAATATATTTGGATTTGATATATTGCATTTACCTTCTAGAAAAATATTATGTTTTCTAGTCATGTTTAGATTTGGTTTACGGTTATATAAATTTGATATGATTTTATAATACTTATTATGCGAGAGTTATCTTTTTTTTTTCCC
>MKEJ01023821.1:0-15794 GCA_001753735.1 Embelia ribes | reverse complement strand
TGATTTAGAATAACATGCTCATTCGTGTTATATAACAGTTAGACTCTACTAGATCTTGATGTTTATCATCTGACTGTTTTATTTTCCTTCTTTACTATTATGCGTGGTTTTGTAGGCGCGGAGGTGGGTTTCGAGCATCCTTAGATGCTCACACATATATATATTTTTTGATTCCATAGCAGACACGACGGAGGCGACGTATAAGTTAGACATAGTTGTCGCTCATATTTTACTTTTGTAATGGTAATAAAATGTTGTAACTTCTTTTTATTATTCATTTTTGTCAAGTAAATAGCTTGAGGCGTTGTATATATAAACTAACCATTTACACTTGTATAATATATTTTTATTTAGTATTGGTATGAGTCTTCTTATTTTTTTGTATAATAACTTATACATATATCTGTAGGCAAGCTATATATGTATTTACTGCTGCGAGTCTCTGATGTAAATGTTGTATATAGTTGCGTAGTATCGCCTTGTAGTAGTGATTAAACGTTGTAGTGATGATGATGGCATAAAAACATTTTTATATTTTTGTTTTATTTTATTTTTATCTCGCGATCCCTGGGTCACGGATTTCGGGGCACGACAATAAGTACAATACGATCGAATGCTTTATATTTTGCAATGATTGAAGATATACAATTTAAATTTGGCCATTATTTTTGGATATACAATTTAAATTTGGCCATTATTTTTGGATATTCCAAAATGTGATATGAGAGTATTATTTGTTGACGGAGTAAGCATATATAATTGAACTAGCAATGATATATGAATACTAATATGTGTATAATAACACATATAGAGTCGCAAGATCATAAATGTTAATTTTCCCCTCAAATGTAGAACTAACAATCAAGGATTACTATGATTTACCTACAATGTATGCTGGTTTAAAAATAACCAAATAGATATAAACGATTAACATGGATTCAAGGATTACATGATAATGATATGAAGTTTTGTTGAAGGTGAATACCTTCAGTGTTCCCTTTAGTTTGGCCCAGATTATATTTATTCCTCAATGTTTCAATACTAATAGTCTCTCTCTCTCTTTTTTTTTTGTTTTCTTTGTTTTGGAATCAACAATATTAATAGTCTCTAGTTAGTCCTGAAAATATTCACAAATGATAGATTTGATCTCTTTTACGTGATCAAACTATATGATTATTATCTTTTCCAGAATGTGATTTTCTTTTCATTATGGGGCCCGGTTTTAATTTTGTCACCTTTTCAAAACTTGAAGACTATTATTGTTCAATTAAAAATATAGAGATCAAATTTTGTTGAAACTTTGTTTATATTGATGGACCAAGATTCTCGTGCAAGTAAGATCGAATTCACTTGAGCTATATAAAGGGAAACATAAATTTTTTTTAGGAGGATCCAATTTAAGATCAGAATCTAAAATTTTTAATTTTTTATGAATATTTAAAAAAAAAATTTAGAAATTAGAAGAGTCGTGACCCCTAATCCATCATCGGTCCATCTATGCTTCGGTATTCATTGTAATTACTAACTCTATTGGATCGTCACATATTAGAAAGAATCCTGTAACATCCATGAAAATAGTGTAAAAGTAAGGAATAATATACTGCCACAAAATTAAAATCTAAAATTTACAATTACAAAATTACTCACAAAAATTTTATTATAAGATTTTATTTATTCTGACTTAAGAACACATATTTCTTACAATTAATTATATCATTTTATTAGTGTGAAATACTACTACAATTTCCCACACAGACATGGCAGCAGCCCATTGGAAGAGCGTCATCTCCATTACTGTCATACGAGGAAGTGTTTTTTACACCGATTGGACTTGTGAGTCTTATAATTACAAAATTAACAAAATTAATCCATCTATCCTCATAAAACATGACAAATTGTATAATTTATTATAAATATGAGACACCTAATATAATTTGCCATATAGTATGACAAATTATATAAATTATTTTAACTAATTCATCAAAAGAAATGATGAAATATTATTTAATTATTTAAAAAATTAGTTGCATCGTATGACGAATTGTAACTATATTTCTATTCACTTAATTAGCCAAATGTAATGGCGAATTATTACTTTTATTTCAACACAATTTGCCATATGATCTTTGACTAAATCTTTTGTAATAGACAATTCATCATTCAAAATAGTGAATAATTAATTAATTAACTAATATTTTGCTATATAAAATATCAAAGCATTAAATTCGCCATCCTATTTGACAATTATTTAAAATCCTTTTCGAATAATTCATCATTTGACATGATAAATTATATTAAGAAGACAGACCAATTTTATAATTATGGACACAACATGTCCCATCATTGTAAAAAGGTAGTACGGGGAATCAAAATGTACAGAAGGTGGGACTTTGACTGGTCAACGCCTACGTGGCACCCATCCATGACAATCTCGGCCCCCACCCGTGAACACATGTGCATCTTTCCAGAGGTTTGTTACAGCAATAGTTCCCATAGTTTGGAAAACAGTGCTATATTTTCCCAATACTCTCAATTTCAACATTCATGGTCCAAATATTTTGAGAACAGAGACGGATTTATTGGTCCATATTTAGGACAAAAAATGATCCTCGCTAATTAAAATCATACCCGCCCACATGTTATACGTATGGGGTTCTTTCAACGTAAATTATTTATTTATATTGATATAATATTCTTACCCTACCCATGTGTAGCGATTATGAAATTAGAAAAATATTTTATAATCGAACGAATCAAGATGTGATGACTAAATCAGCCACATATGGACTGTCAAGTTATTCACATCTGTTTCTCTAAATAGATTCCCTAAAAATATAAAAAAAAAAATTGATATCAATTTTACAAAATCTTTATTTATTTGCTTTGCATAGAATTATCTATCATGTTTCAATCAAATTATTAATTTTTTAACCTTTCATTATTCTCTAATTAAAATTTCATACGTACCAATGATGATACTTTTGATAATAATATTTTTTTTTGAATTATTAGGAATAATATATTATATTTCATTAAGTTCAAATATAAAGTTAATTTAATTTTATTAAAAAATGTGTATTTTATATTTCTAGCTAATGAAGATGTAAGAGAAATGAGAAAATATTAGTATATTGTAGATGATACTACATTGGTATGCGATGGATAGCAATTCTGTACATTTACAAAACCATTGTTCTCAGTCTGTATTTTACGTAATCAAGTTATGTGGATGCTATTAGTGTTTCAATCAGAACTAGGAGGACCAAGTATAAATTATCCGTAAACTATGAGGACAATTTTTTCAATTTACCTATCTCTCCCTCCTATATTCTCCGTAGTCTCTACGCTACAGAGAGAAACGCAGATTCGCCTCGTTGTTGAAAGGTTCGCTCCCATCACAATTCTCTCTCTTAGATCTTTGTTTATTTAATTATTTATTTATATTTTTTTTCATTATTTTTTTAATAGTTTAGTTCTTTGATTTTTGGCTAGATCTGATGCTGTTATCTGCTTAATTCATGTATTTAGCATAGCGATTGATCAGTTCATAAAGCATTTAGTTTTTGTGAGTTTGTTGCTGAATCTGTGCTTTGATTCTGCTACGTTATATCCCAAATCGGAAATTGATTGAATTAATATGTTGCTTATATCGGATCTTGTTTGAAAAATTATGTTCTTTTTATATACAGTTGTTGGGCCTTTGGATTTGAATTTGGAGATCCGCGAGTATGAGGAGTGTTAAGGTTATATCACACATTTGGAATTAATAATTGAATTTATATGTTGTTTCTGATAGGTCCATTTAGTGGGACGTGTACGAGACTATGACCTTTAATATATATATGAGGCAATTATATCATGTTTTTGAGAGGTTGATATCTAGTTAAGGCTAGCTTAACCACAGGTAGTTGTTTTATGGGAAAAGAGTATCGAACACCAATAAAATTGTTGTAACAGTGAGGAATAGGCACTGGACCCAAAAATAGAATTTAGCAATAAAAATTTCCAATGACAATTTTGTAATTTAATATATTAGATTATGTTTTTGTGACCCAAAACAGTTCCTCGCCGTTGCACCATTTTTATTGGTGTTAGACACTCTTCTCCCTTGTTCCATGGCGAAAAAGGGATATAAATTTGATGCTTTTAAGCTTCAAATAATAGAAATATCACCAAAATTCTACTTATCATCATTATATTTCTCTTTGGGAAAAAAAGTAAGATTACAACTGTGTTGGGTTGCGGTCGTTCGTTAAGTTTGGCAATTTGGTACAGAGGTGTACATCATTTCGAATCATGTGCTCCAATTCATTGTTGGCTAGGTTATTAGTGATTTTGGTAGCCTATGATTCAAACTTTTACATTGCCTGTCAAGTTGGTGCGTTGAGACTCGAATCTGACTTCAACTTTGCAAGTTTCTTATATCAACTTGGGTGAAATGTGTCATCTCAATATTTCTGCTAAGAGTTTATGATGTTCAACCTATGTTTATGAGTAGCAAGGTGAAATTAGTTTGCAAGGTTTAGCATTAGCTCAGTGTATGTTTTATTTATTCGTAGATCCGAGTTTATTTGTCATGAATTTCTTGTATGGTGGAAGAATGATGCTGAAGGCTTTTAATTGAGACTAATATATTTTTCATTGTTATCATTAATAGTCTAATTTGAACGTTCCGGTGCAAGTTTCATACATTAATAAGCATAAAACCTACCATCCTGCTATTCCTATTAAGAGTTTATGAAAATGAGGTGAAAATTCCATTGCAGGGCTGAGTGTTAGTTTATAGTAACAAAAATGGTTCCTACGGAAGCATCTCGTGAGGACAATGTTTACATGGCCAAGCTGGCTGAGCAAGCTGAGAGATACGAAGAAATGATCGAATTCATGGAGAAAGTGGCGAAAACTGTTGATGTTGAGGAGCTGACAGTGGAGGAGAGGAACCTTCTCTCAGTGGCTTACAAGAACGTGATTGGGGCTAGGAGAGCCTCTTGGAGAATCATCTCTTCCATCGAGCAGAAGGAGGAGAGCCGTGGAAACGAAGATCACGTGGTGATCATTAGGGAGTACAGAGGAAAGATTGAGGCAGAACTTAGCAAGATCTGTGATGGGATTTTGAGCCTCTTGGAATCCCACCTGGTTCCATCGGCTTCATCAGCTGAGTCGAAAGTGTTTTACCTTAAGATGAAGGGTGACTATCACAGGTACCTTGCGGAGTTTAAGACGGGGGCTGAGAGAAAGGAGGCTGCTGAGAATACCTTGTTGGCTTACAAGTCTGCTCAGGTGTGTTGTTGAGCCATTGTTGAATTGATGTGCTAGTGTTGATATATGCGTGTATGAGTTGATTTATTCTTTACTTGTTTGTGATGATCAGGACATTGCTTTGGCTGACTTGGCTCCTACTCACCCGATTAGGCTGGGGCTTGCGCTCAATTTCTCCGTTTTCTACTATGAAATCCTTAATTCTCCTGACCGTGCTTGCAATCTTGCAAAGCAGGTAAACACACGTAATAGTTTCTTTTTCTTGTTTCCTTTTTGATTGTGTTTCCACTGCTTTGCTGAGATTTCTTCAAAAAAATAATATTTCTAATCAGTTGTGGGAATATTGGGGTTGAATCTTCTTTGTAAACTTGGGATTAGTTTTGAGTAGACTATTGAAATTTCAAAGATGGTTGGCGTCTGATACTGAAAAATAGAAGATGCAGTTGCTATGGGAAATACTCTAATAGTTCTCGTGGTTGATGTATTGCCCCTTGTTTGTTTTTGTTATGATTTTGATATGTCGGAAATGAACTCGTTATACATGTCATTGGCAGGCTTTTGATGAGGCCATATCTGAGTTGGACACTTTGGGAGAGGAATCATACAAGGATAGCACATTGATCATGCAGCTTCTTCGAGACAATCTGACATTGTGGACTTCTGATGTCGCGGTATCTCTTTGTTTCTCTCTCTCTCTAACTCTCAATTTGTCGCACGCTTCTTATTCTTATACATTGGTCACTTTGTGATTTTTGTCATAGCTTATTTTTACTGCCTGAATTATGTGGTGGCACAAAACGGCACAGCAAAGTTTTGTTGCTTACAGAGGCTAACATTAGCCTCTTGCTACGAAACCTGTGATAATGATTGAAATTAGTGTCAGTATCAGCTATGCTAGTAAGCAAAATAATTTTTCTAACTGGTTAACATTCCACTAATTTCAGGATGAAGGTGGGGACGAGATCAAGGAAGCATCGAAACGGGAGTCAGGAGAAGAGCAGTAGTGATGAGATTTAGCAGATTGTGTGTTGTACCCTTATTTTTGAGTCAATTAAAATTTTGACTGCATTTGCATGGTTTGTAGGAGTTGATCAATATGATGATATCGTAGTGCTGTTGTGCTTGGGATTGTATTACTCTCTGGTATAAGCTTGCTCTTGTTACACTTCAACAAATTTGCACCACAGTTTGTGACTTTGTTATATGAGTTCAGTCTTCGAATCAGTGATATACATCATCATTCTTCCAATCAATAACCGTCTCTCTTTCTCTAGCACGCGTTTACATCTCTTGAGAGATGGATTTATCAGCTTTACGGGAAAAATGGGTCTCTAAAGCTAGTTTGTTTGATCTTCAGCTGTATGAATGAGAATGTGGGCTTGTTTGTTTGAAGCTTGTAAGCAATCAAACAAGCCTTAGAACTGAGAATCAAAAGCAACTCTTAAGAAACATATTTTAAAATTACCAGCATTTCCAAACTAGGCTTGAATCTTCTTGGGTGTCCTTTGATTAATTTTCACGTTAGGATTAATACTTCGCTACCTTTTCAGTAATTGAAAAGAACAATTCAAGCAATCAATGGAGGTGTATGTAATGCCTAAGATACATGAGCAAACAAGACAATAGAAATCATAGCTAAAAGCGGTATAGTAATATGTAAACTATACATTGTCTTTTCTATTAGATCATATATGAATTAATGAAAGAAAGAATTAGATCGGAAAAATGGTAGGAAATTGAAATTGAGATGCGAATTAAACATTGATAACATGCTTGCAAGCTTTGTTTATGTGTTATTCATTTGTAGGGCACTTAAGTCTTATATAAATTATATAATTAGAATGAAAGTATTTCATTGCATGTATCCCTCTTGTATTCCATCGCATGATGTATTCGTTTCTCACTTTATTTCCAAGATTCGATACATTGAGTAAGACATGCTTTAAAACAATCTTTACAAACCAACATGCACCATGGTAAATATATGATTAAGGTTGTTTGTGTAATAATTTTGACGAGGATATATTCGTGAATCCATGTCTTACCCGACCCAGAATTTGGTGATAATTATATTATTAGGTGGTCAACCCATGAGCATCTTAGTCATAAGGTGAACAAAGAGGCCGCCTTAAAATTTTAATTCTAATTCCTTCGTATTGATACTCTAAAATTGCTCGTCTCAATTTAGCCACAACAATAAAAAAGCACATTGTTTTAGAAACTATATCTAAGTAATTGAAAACAATAATATGATAAATATCCTCCTGTTTTAGAAACAAAAGTGCTTTTAAAATATATATACGTAAAATGCCCCATTCGGTACTTATTTTTAGACCTTCGAAAACATCTACGGGCCGGCCCCCAGTTTTATGCTACTCGAAACCTAAAGTAGAACTCATATGACAAAGGCGCCGCCATGACCTTCTAAATAGATATGCCGCTTTACAAACCCTAAATTTAGCAATATAAATGTCTCGTTTTACCTTTCTTACCCGCGAGCCTATAATGAAATTATTTCACAATACAACGGCGGAATCTTTAAAGGGAAATACAAAGGGAGGAAAGGAGAAAGAAGATAATGGTGATCGGGATTTGGCGGAAGCAATAACGAGTATCGAAAACAACGAATAAATGATTTACCAGATATAAGGTATATTTATCTTTCTTATGCAATATATTTGAATAACGAATACAACAAAATAGGAGAAAACTTATTTAGATCTTCTGCATACCAATAGTATGAAGGCATGCATATTATTATTGTAAAATGATAAAATTGTAAAACTAATGTAACGATAAAATATTTTTACTAATTTTTAATTTTTTATATTAATTTTTTTTTATATGCGTTAGAATGACCACTTTCTTTTACATTTTATTAAATATATAATTTTTTATTTTAAAATTAATAATTAATGAACCCAAATTTTTACGAGTCAAGCTAAGAGTTATTCAACTTCAATTCGTTTATTTAACAAGCTTTCTTTCCCTATTCACAAGCGACTCCTTATTAATTAAAGAGTTCAAGTTGAATCTTAATGATCGAGTCTAAACTTATTTACGACTAGATTCGTTTTATCGAATTTGATCTCAATACATGAAAATACTTTTTTCGTAATGTACAATAATTATTTCATATGGAATTAATATGTTTTGAAGACAAATGTACTAGAAATTAAAAATAATTTACAATAAATATTTTTAATAAAAAAATTTCTATAAGTAATTATAGCAAACTATCCTCAATTTTAATAATTAATCCTCAAAACTTCACCATTCATGTAAATTGCATGAAAAAAATTTTATGTGTAGATATGACTTCCCATTTCATCCCTTGTGACCACGTCATTGACAAAAGGGATGTCCCATGTATCTGGACCGTACAAGTACGAACTACCAATGTCATTGACAGTTTCAACGGCTCAGATGAGCAGTTAAGATTGCTTACAATCTCAAGGTTCGGATAGAGATACGTTGCCTGACACATTGTCGACCAATTCATACTTTTTTTTTTTAATATATTTTTTCCGTCTGTTCCCGCCGTCCGACTAATCCATAGGGTCCAGTGTTTCGCACCACGATAATTTCCAACACGGACATTTAGCAAAGCTAGGGGATGTGGCCCCAAGTGTGCCACATGTAAATCGAACTCCCACTTTATGCTTGAAGTCATAAGTACCGATTATTCGATCACTAGGCCGACCCCTTAGGGTTCATCTACACTCTTTATCCTAATCAAGTTTATTAAATAAATACAAATAAACGATTCAGATACGGCAATTGCGTTAACGATGTTCATAGCATTTCTCAAAATGATATTTATCAATCTCTCTAGGGTGAGGTGGCATTTGCAATCAACCAAAAAACATAAACCCTAGCTTAACAAAGATGCAAGCATATATGAATGTATACACGTGGGTTTCTCTTGACAATAATAAGTGTTGTAAAGAAAAGTTGTGATATTTGAATAGCAAAAGTATGTTATTGCGTCTTATCATTAAAAACTTTTTGACTGTTGAGATTAGTGGATCTAAAACTGCCCTTCTTGAACAAGTGGAATCCATTAGCCATAAAATAATGCCTGTACTTAATCTTGTACGGACAGTAATTTCATCCAATTCTAGTTGTCCTTTTTTTTTTAAAAGATTTTTTTTTATTATTTTCACAAAATCATCAATATGGTAAAATTAAGTAATTGATAAAGTTTGCAGCAGTTTTCTCAAAAAAAAAATTTGGAGATAAAAAAATCATGATTTTTTTCTGTACTGTATTATGTATAAATTATTTTTTTGTACAAAATTTATCCAAATGGATTTTTAGAGGATACTGTAATCGTTTGTTACAAAATACTTCATCCTAGATTATGTGAAAAAAATTAATTACAAATATATTTTTGTAGAAACTTGATGGAACTGGGTACTATAAACCCGGATATAATTTCATTCCATTTTGTAAAATCATTTTTAATTCAAAAGAACTAACTCTGTCCATAAACAAAAAAAAAAAAATGATGATAAATAAATAAAATAAAATAAAGATATTTTTTTGCATTGAAACCAAAAGAGAAAAGTGATGAATATTGTTTCGTGTCAAAATTTTGTACAAAGTGAAAAGTATAGCATGAAAATTGATAATGTGTGTGTCACATACCACCAACATTTCAATACTTTTAGGTACATCATTATATTTTCTATGGTCTTATAGTTTCAAAACGCAACCTACCCATGTTGCCTGTAGAAATTGGTCTCTTTATTAAAATCGGTAATTCTGATTGTTGAACCGTTGGGTTTTAAATTTCGGTACTGATTTTTTTTCCTACCCGGCCATTTCAAGTTTTTAGTTCCACAGAAAAGTTTCATTTCTTCTTTTTTCTCAAATTGGACTTTTTTTTAAAACTCGACCGTTTGGCTTTCTAAAATACTGTTTCAGGCAAGTATTCTTGAGTATCGCTAAGTTTATCTAATTACTTCACTACAAACTACAAACCCATAATTTGTTAATTTTTTCCCTGGTTTTATTATTTATTATAAACTATTAAACTTGCGATTTAACCCAAATCAATTTTGATTGAACCACCGGTTTAACAATGACACAATAGCATTTACGTTTAGTTTAATTATCTGAGAAATTTAGTTCGTAAGTACGTAAGAAACATAAACAATGACTTAATCTAGCTTCTTGAAAATGACCATCTATGTTTTCACTATAATTATAAAATAGTTGAGGGAACAAGTGGAGAGAGTATAATATATATAATTTAAATTTCAAACTAGTGAATGTATCTCTCATTATTAGAATAAACATAGATAACAATCAAGATTAGCTTACGTTATGGTCTTTATTGATCAGACTAACTTTAATTTATCAAATACGAGGAGCTTTTTTTTTTTTTTTTTTCCCCCATTATTGGTTGCTTTAAAAATTGGGTGGACTAACAAATAACTCTCTTAATTCTTATGTTTGAAGAGAAATTTCATTCGAACAATATTTCCGGTATTATATTTTTATTAAGGTTCATGTTTAGAAGTACTTAAAAGATGATTATGGGCAATAATAGCACACTTAATTATAAATACATTTAATTCTTATGTTGTATCTTATTTGTAAAATGAATTTTACTCATTAAAACTCGTTTTAAAGTGTTTTTCAATCGATATATTTCAGATAACTATAACACGTTATTCCTATACTTAAGTAAAATCTCCCTCGAAATGAGATTCTTACTAGAGTACATTTTGCTATTAAAATTTACATATTGAAGTGCTTTTGAGTTGATCGTGGGTCAAACCGAGTAAGTTATTATGTTTTACGTAAAAAATCATTGGAAATGAGACTTTTCCTCAAGCTTGTTTTTGTTTTCAAAATTAATGTTTACTACCTCCATTTCTTTTTTTAGTTTAATTCTCATCCATCATTGGTATAAAGAAATCATAAATCATTGGCCTTGAATAAAAGATATGTGTCAATTTTTACATGTAGAAACCACTACAAATACACATGTATCATTCATCAAAATCCGGTGATGTATAAAAATTCATATACCGTCGATAGAATAAAATTAAATTCTTCTTTTTTAACTGTCGCTTTAAGTTTAAGCATATGAATTAAGACAATTATTAATTAACCTCAATTTTAGAAAAAAAAATATTATTTTACTTTATTACACTTCATTAAATACTCAAAATATATCACTATAATCAATTAATAGGAGCAAAATAAAAAAAAAATAAAAAAAAGAAGAAGAAGAAAAATTAATGCTTCATTTGAATTCTAAAGCCACAATTAAAAAGAAATGAAAAAATCTCAACTTATAATATTTTCTGATGTTTATAGGCAATAATAAGACACTCATCACATGCTTGAAGTAAAATTTCATTTCCTAGAGTTGAGTTTGTTTGTGATTAATTTGGAATAGAGATCTTTCCCCCTAGCCCTAGAGAAGTTGCATAAATTACAAATTTTAATTTAAATTATGACATTGTAGTTCCAAATTAAAAAAAATAATAATAATAACAAAAAGAAACCCTTAAAAGAACCCATCCTTTAAAAGAACCCATCCTTACCCACAAAAGGAGAAGAATCACCAATCTAAATTTTCAAAAAAAATCCTTCGTCCAAAAGGAGAACAATTCCTGGGCCCCACCATAAGACACACGAAACCCGGTCATAACTTCGTCGAAAATCAAAAGGGAATCATTTTCGTTTGTGATCCTCCGAAGCTCTTCGAGGAACCTGGGCTTCAGAGATATAAATCCCGAGTTTCCAACAACGGGTTCTAGAATAACTGCAGCAATCTCACCTTTGTTTGACTCGAAAAGATTCTTAACAGCTGAGATGTCGTTGTAAGGGCAAGTTAGAGTCAACAAGGTGACGCATTTGGGAACACCGGCGGAGTTGGGCCGACCAACGGGTTTTACAAGGAAATAGTCGCAGTGGCCGTGGTAGTTATCATCGCACATGATAAACTTTTCTCGGCCAGTGAAAGCAAGCACGAGCTAGACGGATAAAAAGAGATCAATAAAAAAAGATTATTAGAATGAAAGAAAAATCCTTTATAAAATTGTTCCATGATGCTGAAAAACTATTTTCTATAAACGAAATACAGAGAACCGTAAATCTGTAATAAGCATCAAACAAGGCCTGCGGTATACAAATTTACTACAAAAAATGCAAGAACGTGCAAAAATCAAGGTGCTGAACCGAGACCCAAATCGGAACGAATAATGATGCGAATTGAAGTGAGAAATTGAACCTCGTCATGTGTATGACCAAGGATGATTGCACCAAACGCATTAACGTAGTTGATGTACTCATTTCCGACACGATCCCTCATTTTAGATCCCTTGGCGCCTCCCACGGCAAAAGGATCCCCTTCGATTGCTTTGAAAGCTCGTACCGGGGAATTTACTACTCCTGGCATCAGTTTCTGTAGAAAATTTTAAAAATAAACGAGAAGAAAACAATTGCATCCACTAATCAATCCACTGTACGAAGGACAAATCTTACTTGGGGGCACTCCCACCAGTGTTCCTGTATCTAAGCTCCTAAATTTTCTATTTAGATTGTATATAGTAATAGAATACTCAAAATATAAATTATGTGCTCACCAACACCCCTAAACACAATCTCCAAATACAAAGAAAATAATATTTAAAAATTTCATCATTTAGAACCATCACACTTAATCCAGAGTTTCTCTTTCAATTTCACCCTCTCCATCTCTCTCTCTCCTCTTCAATGAACATACCCTCCTCTCTCTCTCCACTGTTGATATTAGGGGTGGCAATTTTAACCGATCTGACACGACTGATTTCAGATAAGTCTGATTTCGGCAAGAAGTTTTTTCAGATCGGATCAGGAAAAAGGGAAAAAAAAATATACAAATACCCTATCCTACAATACGTAGTCCCCTTGCGGGTAAGTTCGGATGTCGGATCGGGTCGGATTTATCTTATTGTATTAATAATACATTATATTAATTTAAAAAAAATAAATTTTTTTATAAATATTTATTTATAATTTTCTTTGTGTTTTACTACTGTGTACCATTGCAGGTAATAATCTAATGCAAATCCTAATTTTATAACTTTAATTTATGAACAACTAAAATTGATGTGTAATTTTTATAGCTCTATATAAATACCCCATTCTCATCGTATTTATGGTATTGTTTATAATACTGTTAATGGTAACACAACTTTATTTAAATAGCAACATCACTGGTGAAACTAATTCAAAAACAAGAGCACAAAATGACAAACTAAAAAGAAAAAAAAATCTTAGATAATTTACGACACAATTTCAGACATACATACTTATACAAGTTAAAATTTATATAAATATATATCTACTAAGATATATATAATTAACTAATACACACACATATACATATTATGGGTTCGGATCGGGTAGATTGGGCCGGGTTTCGGATATACGGATATAGGGATTAAACTTGGTATCCTTCCTAGTACCCTACTGGTCTAATCAGGTGCGGATTGAGTTCGGGTATCGAGATAGATCGGTTATAATTTTTACGGATAGAATTAGATCGGATTGAAAGTAAATGGGTAAAATTGTTACCCCTAATTGACATAAGCAACTTCAATCAAGACCCCAATTAGACCTAATCAGATATGAAATTAAGCAAATTTTACTAATCACTTCTAGTGGAGATGGAGGAAATAAAAGGACTTGTTGGTTTGATTGAAGACAATTCTTTTTTCAATTTTATCCCCCATCTCTCTCAATATGCATATGTGTATGTAAATATTTTTAGGATAGGAGCTGAGCAATATTCCCTTGGAATAGGGAAGCAGTGTAGCGAATATTTCTAATTTAAGGGCTTTCTACAGTGTTAGGGGAACTGACGTAACTGAAATTTAGGTCATTTTCTAAATAATCTCTAAAAAAAAGAGATAGGGAATGGTTTAGAGGAGCTGCTATGAATGCCCTTAGTCCCCCAGATCCACCACAGGTTAGGTTTCGCTCGCACAAAGTTTTTCTAAATTAGCCCTATCCTAAATTTTAGAAATTAAACCAAGAGAATGCTCCCACCATGTATGAAATATTATTAAACACTTAAAAATAGGGGATTTCTATTTTGATTCATTGAAGTAGAGACTATTGTTTATTCTTAGTTGTATTTCGAATTTTACCGATGTGGCCTCTACTCAAAGATCAAATGAAACTACGAGGGCCAAATACGATCTTGGTCCAAAGTACAGCGACCACTAGTAAGGGCTGGCACAAGATTAAGATATGAGAATATTGGACATCATAAAAAAAATTTAAATTGGCTAATCTACATAGATAAATAAATTTCTATATCCATTTAGATACTTATCTAGCCATCCAAGCATAAAAATTACTCCAAAACATAGTGGCTAGTGCTATTTTATAGTTAAATTTAGAGGCACATGATTCCGGGTCACTAAATATAGCAATCAAAAACTCTTACTGTAACAAGGGTGTCAAAATATTTTACTAATAAATTAAATATACTGAATAAACAAACACTCAATACTCTTTGTTTTCCCTTTCATTTCATTGCCTCCAGCGACAAATAAATGATGAGATCTATTGTGAAACCTTCTTTTGAGCAAATGAAATCTATGGATTATGGCAGATATTGACCTCAAGTAGACCAAAAAACAATAGAGAAACAAGTTTTGAAATTAATATAAACATTTAATTATTTAGAGACCAAATATAGCTATTCTGACTTAAAAATTTACTGTTTAATGGGTCTCTAAAAGTAGTACCCAAATTTAGTGACCCAAAAATAAAGACTATGCTGGAATGCTCCAAAGGACTACAGCTGGATGAAAAATATTATATACTACTAAATAAGATATAAGATAAATATTTTCAAAATATGAAAGATAGGATTCTACCAGACCAAAGTGTACACCTGCGGCTAAAGATAATGAAGAGGCCTTGATAGTTTGTTGAGAGAGAGAAGAGGCCTTCTGTTCTTCTCATTATCTAAGTCTGCCATTTTCACGAAACACCTAAGTGAAAAAATAATGAAGATGGTTTACAATACAGTTTTGGTCTCTGATAAATGTTTGATTGCCATGATAATCCCCCAACCCTTGCCATTATAGCTGTTGCGCCTCGAATTCCCAAAAAAACAGTGAAGGTAGTTATTTTTCCCTTTTAAAGAAAAAAAAAAGGAAATTATAATTTAAAATAAAATAATATAAAATAAAAAAGCACTACTTTGTCAAAATATCTAACTCATTCTACAACATATAAAACTCAGATTGTGCAAATAGAATATATGTATAGACTGCATACAGTTATGGATCAATACAAAAGTAAATGTCTTAGTTTACTAAATACAACAACCTACTTGCTTGATCAACTACATAATAATATATTGCAACTTTTTCGTACTTAGTACAACACTAGCTACTTAAGACGACAATAAAAAGTAATACAAAAACATAAGTCTACACATTCTCTACACAATGCCTCGAAATAATATACATCATAATTGAGGAGGCTACAACACAAAATAGCTACATCATCTA
>MKEJ01023815.1:0-10338 GCA_001753735.1 Embelia ribes | reverse complement strand
TTGTTTATTTATTTTATTTATTATTATTATTATTATATAATTAGGAGATAAGGATGCTGTAGCAAAAGAAAATTGCAGGATTCTGCAATTCAATTTTTAGCCACAGGATCTGCAGTTCTTCTTTTACTGCAGTATTTCTGTTCCCTCTTAATTATGAGATTATGTTCTGCCTATTTATGATTAGTTATGAATCTTATAACTACGAAAATTTATTTATACACATACGTATCTAAGAGATTTTTTACACATAATAAATAAATTATTTATTAATTCCTTATATAAAATCGGTATCCTTTAAAATTTTATCCACTTTGTGAATTACTGGTAAATTACATTTTGCCCCGTTCAGGTTTCTTATATTTCACAAAAACTTGTTAAGTATCTGAAATTAGTCACAATAAAGTTTGCTTTACATGTGAAACACCATATCACCCTTCATTTCTTGTCTTGTTTATATATTTAGAAGCTAATAGTTAGGAATTAAAAAAATCATATTTTAAGAAAAACATCAATATATAATTAATAATATAGTATATTTCTAAAGAAAATTAAAAATTAGAGAATGTTTGCTGGTTAAGTGGTAATTTATAGGCTAGTTTATACCATTTATGTTGAATTTCATTTTCTCCCCAACAATTTTGGGGGAAGAATGCAATGAACCTGAAAATCACATGGGAACGGCATAATTTTAAAAGAAAATTGGGGCATCCTGAAACTATTGGAAATGTCATAGGGTAAACTGTAATTTACTCTTATTGTTGTGCAGATTTTCATTTGATAATGGGTTCTATGTCTTGCACAGATTTTAGATCTTTTGTTTGTCGATTGTGGTGATAATTTCATTGGCCTTTTCTCAATTATGAAGGCACTGAATTGCTATAGTAACGTACGAGTCTTTGTGACACGTTATAATGCGGAATTTGACGGGGAAATTAATTTGAGTTTTTTAACATAGGTGGACCCAATATCAGGACACCCACGTTACAAATATCGAAATGATTACCATTAGCCAAATAATAATGTTATTTTTTCCCCCTTTTTATCATTGTTAGTGGCAAAATATTGTTCTATTTTTTTTTATCATTAATAATGACAAAATTATGATTTTTTTTTTATATTTTTCATCATTACTATTAGCAAAAAATAAAATTTAAAATCCTAATTTCCAACCTCATTCTCTCACATGTGGTTACCTGCTTCCCCGAGGAGATAATCTCTCTTGGTTGCTTTCCGATGTCGCACCATCCTGATCGTGCAATCGCCGAACTTCATAATCTCCCTCTATGCCCACAACCCAGACCGTCTCGTCACCACAAAGTCTCACAGCCCACCGCTAGTTACGGTACATTGCTGTCACCGCTTATTGCTGTCACCACCTCACATCTCACCACGTACAAAGAAAAAAAACTAGCCACTATTAGTGGCCAATTGTAGCTAAATATAATAACCATTTGCCATTGGTAGCGGTGAAATATATAATTTAAAATTTTTATTTTTTTGCAATTATAATGACGAATTATACTTTTCAATCATTGGTATTAGTGAATTATTAACAGGTATATCATTCTAGCAATTTATATCAGGGATGGATCTATTAGTTTATTAAACGGGGTTACAGCCATCCACATAATTTTTTAGTATCAAAATTTTTAGTGTAATTTTTTTTTTCTAAAGTTTTAGAGTTAAATTTTTTATTGTAAATTTTTTTTCCAGTGGTTTCAGCCACCCCGCAAATTCATCCCAGGTTCGCCACTATTCATGATGTAAGTATTTCAATCACTTTATGATACCCTACACCATTTAATAAAAAAACCAATTAATTTTACTGTATATATATATATATATATATTATTATTATTATTTTTATATATATATATATATATATAAATTAATATTCAGACAAATAAATCTTAAAAGATTTTAATGATATGTGAATTTAGGGAAAGTCCATCCCGAAAATACTAGTAATGATACATATATATTTATAAATCTACAATAAAATACAGAGATTGATACTGTAGTTAAGTTAAATTACCCGCCGCACATCTTGATTAACAAGAAAGTTAGGGACCAATGAGGTAAATATTATTTGATAGTTGTACAGGTACTGTGTACGATAAAAGCTATCATGTATCAGTTAAAAAGACATGTGAAAAAAGTTACTCTTTCTACATTTAATACTTAGTTAATTCATTTAATACTACCATTAATATCTTATCTGATCCCTCACTAACTTACGTATCGGAGAGTCGGTGGACAATCCCCCTGTCCGTACTTTCAGGTACTGAAGGGAAGCAGAAGAAGGACATTCGGACGACTCATCCCCCGTTTGCATCTCCAGGTATTCATCATCGGAAAGCGTATATCCGACCCATTACTAGATACATACTATTCAATTTGCCCTATCTGTAGGACCTTATAGTAACAAAAACTTTTAAGTTCCTGAACCCATTATTCTCTAAACATGTCAAGATTCCCTGATGTTCCGAACCCCCCTCCACCAAATCCAACCCAAAGTGACAGATCTCTCTCTGTGAACTAAACATCACCTGAAATTGCCCAACACTCATCCACCATCTCTTCTCTTCCATCTACTGCGATGCCCCTTGACTTCTTTACCCGAAGCAATCTCTCCGACCTAATCTTGAGCGAAGTATAGGCAAGGATTAACCAACAAGTAATAAATAACCCAAGTTCCTTCAATAACCCTTCACAACCCCTGGATCTGCAAGCCCTAATCACTTCTATTGTGCAACAGCAAATTCGATCAGCCCTTAGTTCCTCAGGGCTAGCTCTTGAACGTGGAAATAGTTCCATCCTTCCAATACCAGAGCATGAACCGATGGCAATTGGCCACGTTAATGAAAGGATCCCTCCTGAACTAATCTTGGCAGCCGAACAAAATTCGGGCAATTCTCGTGGTCCTGGAAGATTGGGACCCAGAGAACCGAACAACACACTCCTTACTGCACCTGGCGTAAGGCAAGAGGTTGCGTGAGGAGATTCTACTATTGTAAGAAGAAGGAGATCCCCTTCCCCCAGAGTGACTAATGAGCGAAGACGGATGACTCATATCCCTCGGACCTTAGGGCCTAGAACTACCAGTTCCTCTAACTCGACCAGTCCTTCCCATTACATCAGCTTCATCCCCTTTCGGGAGGATGACCCAAAATATGATTCCGAAGAAGATGAGGAGTATTTCTCCGAACATGTTTAGGGTGTACCCCAAGGTTCTGATCCTGCTTCGCATCTTCAAGCCCGAAGTAGTTTGAGAAACTAGGCTTAATGAGTGCGCAGTCGAGTTTGATAGCCCATATCGAAAATTGACCAACCGAGCAGATCTCAATTTCATTATCTGCCCAATTCACATCATCTAGGTCCCATTCAACATTCCTAGTTCTCCTGAAGAATGAGGCAGGCGGCTCCCGAACTCACTCCTTATCCCTGAACGGCTGTAGATGAACAAGTTGAATGAATTATCGGTGGGATGACTCAATTTCCTTTAAGCACCGACATCTTGTTCGAACCAACTCTACGAAATTATAACCCTCCAGCCTTACCCATGTCTGATGTCATCTCGGATCCGAGCATATATCTAATGCACTACCGACAGAAAATGTTCGTTGGAGCTCCAATGAAAATTTCTTGTGCAAGATGTTTCCTTCCACTTTTGGATAGGTAGCTTTAAAGTAGTTGGATCAGAAAGTCCCAGGGTTGATTAGAACATGGAGGAAGATGATGGAGACATTTCTGAGAATATTCGCAACAAATTTCAAAACCACCTTAGGGCTGGAAGCCCTAATGCAAATGTGGAAGAGTTCTACTGAAAGCCTCCATGACTTTACCATTCAATTATGAAATGTGTATAATTCTATCAACCGGATATGCTGCCCCGACACTTTTACTCTCAGATATATTACTACTTGCCTTCATCCTCACGGTGAAACTTATATCAAATTCCACTCCAAACTGGCCAAATCCATAGACGAGCTCTTTCTTCAACTAGATAAGTACTCGAAGGTTGAAGAAGCAAGGCTAAGAGTTGTCTCTAAAGACGAAAGGAAGTCGGGTTTTGAAAAAAAAGTGCATAACGTGGCCCAGGAATGAAGAAGGGATGATCGGGCAAAAGATAGAAAGACAAATGAAGGTAAGAAGGAGTATAAAAATAGGGAGTCAAGAGGATAGTGGGATCAAGGCCCCCAATACCGATTCAACAAGCCTAATGTTGAGATTTTCCATGAGATCAAACGCAAAGATTGGGTTACTCCCCCTATACCACTCAAAAGCTCTCCCAAACGCAGAGATAAGACGAAATATTACCAGTATCATCGAGATCATGGTCACACTACTTCAAACTGCAAAAGTTTACAAAGATAGTTAGATAATTGGGCCAACAAGGGATATTTACTCAAACATATCGTTATACAGGAAGCTCTCCCACCACCACCACCCCCATCATCAACCAACCCCTGTTTTACCAGAAATATTAACAATCCACATATCTGAACTTTGGTCAACGTACCGAATTTGGAGCGTTTAGTAAACCAAATGTGGAGATTTTAGCAGCATGTCAACTCTGTTTCGTTTCACGACCCCCCGGGGCAAAAAGACAGAGGATGATGCAACAACCCATTTCTTTTACTGACATTGATGTAGAAGATATCTCCCCATCACATAATGACAACCTCATTATAACAACTGTCGTAAACCAATTTGCAATAGTACACCGACTCTTGGATGATGGCGGAAGTTCGGTAGATATCCTGTTCGCTCATATGTTACTCAAACTCCAAATTTTCCTTGTCAAACTATCTCCAGCACCTGTTTCCTTAATTGACTTCGGTTCGGAACAAGTAAAGGCACTGAGAAGAGTATGGTTGGTTGTCCAAATAGGCCAAACTAAGACCAATGTCGAATTTACAGTGATTGATGGCCCGTCCCCATACAATGGAATTCTTGGACAACCATGGTTACATTACTTCAATGTCATTGCCTCTACTTTACACTAGAAAGTACGATACTCTGTTCTGTACCGAATCAAACAATCAGGGGGAATCAACATAAGTTCAAACAATTCATAAATGCAACCATCCGAGGGAAGACTACCACTCAAATTTGTACCTCAGCTGATATTAATGAAACTGAAAGCCGTTCTTATCCTAACAACACCACTCCAACTATCTAGAAAAACCCAGTTTATAAAGAAGTCCCTTTAACCGAGCCAATGATAAACCCAAATGAAAAAGTTGAGGAAGAACTTATTAAGCAGCAAATCCCTGATGCCGATGACGAACATTATTTTCTCATTCGTGCGGCCTTATCTCAAAATGATACCGAAGAACTGTTCCAGTTTCTCTTCGGCAACATAGATAATTTTGCATGGATTTCAGCAGAGATACCTAGGTTGGATCCCAAAATTGCCTATTATTGCCTTAATATCAATTCACAATTTCAATCTGTCCAGCAGAAGGCCCGGACATATAAAAAAGTACATCAGAAAGCTATATACGTGGAAGTATAGAAGTTACAATCGGCTTCAGCTGTACGTAAGTTTTTTTTTAATCCGGAATGGTTAGCTAATGTCGTGGTTATACCAAAGAAGAATGGTAAGTGGAGGGTCTATATTGACTACCCCGATTTGAACAAAACTTGCCCCAAAGACCCGTTCCCCATGCCTAAAATCGATCAATTAGTAGATTCATCGGCAACTGCTTAGCGTTTGAGTTTCTTATATACTTATTCCGGATATAATCAAATCCCGATGCATCAGTTGGATCAGAAAGTAACTTCTTTTAGAGGATTCTTGGGTAACTACTGTTACAACGTTATGTCGTTTGGATTAAAGAATGCCAGATCCACCAATCAAAGAGTAATCACCAGAATTTGTACTCCATATTTGGGCAAAACTATGGGTGTTTATATTGATGATATGGTAGTAATGAGTCAGGAGCAAGACGATCATATTGTCGATCTGAAAGAAATGTTCCATACCCTGCTCCAATACAAACTCAAGTTGGATGCATCTAAATGCGTCTTCGGAGTAGGGGCTGGAAAATTTCTAGGATTTATTGTTCGACATCGTGGTACTAAAGCCAACCCCTCAAAAATCCAAGCCCTTATTAATTTACGCCCAACAGAAGGAATAAAGAAGGTCAAAAAATTGGCAGGAATAGCAGCCGATTTAAACAGATTTATCAACAGGTCGGTGATAAATGCAAAGTTTTCTTTACTGCAATGAAGGGTGGTTGGAAATTTGAATAGATAGATCAATGTTAGAAGGCCTTTGAAATCCTAAAGCAATATTTATATGAAGTCCCCAAATTAACAATCCCGAGGGATAATGATGTTTTGGTCCTATATCTTGTTGTCTCCGAACATGTCGTTAGTACGGCACTATTTCAGAAAGAAGGCTCCGAACAACAACCCATCTATTTTTTGAGCAAAACTCTAGTTGCTTCTGAAACTCGGTATCAACTTCTGGAGAAACTAGTTCTCACTCTAGTCCTCGCTTCCCGAAAGCTTCCATAATACTTTCATTCATATTCTATCCTTGTTTACACAAAGTATCTAATTCAGGCTACCCTGTTAATAACATATCTCTCGGGATGGATGGTCAAGTGATCCATTGAACTGAGAGCATACCATATCATTTACAAACCCCGAATAGCGATAAAAGGCCAAATACTCACCGATTTCATTTCCGAATTTTCTGATGAACATAATACTTTGTTTGCAGGTTTTGACAATGCTAATTGGGTATTACAGGTAGATGGGGCTTCCAATAAAAATGGATCCGGAATCGGCATAGTCTTGATTGACCCACATAGGAACATTGCCAAATGCTCAGTACGTTTGGCTTTTCAGCAACCAATAACGAAGCGGAATATGAAGCACTCCTTTATGGATTGAAAGTGGCCTGAAGAATTGGAATCAATAAACTCAAAGCACACACTGATTCTCAGCTAATGGTCGAACAATTATCAGGGCAATATCAAACTAAATCTACTCGAATGGAGGAATATTGGAAGCTTGCAACATAAATCATATCCAAATTCGAGGAGTTTTCAATCCAATAAGTCGCACAAGTCCAAAATGCTCATGTCGATGCTTTAGTAACTTTAGCCACCTTTGTAACAACCAAAGAAGAACGCAGAATCCTCTTTCATTACTTACCAACGTCACGTATTGAACAACAATCACTTAATGTATTTCTGATTCAAGACAGAGAGCCATATCAGAAAAATGAAATTGTAGATTTTCTTCGGGATCGGACTGTCCCCGAAGGCCGAAAGAATGTTGTTAGAATACAAAGGAAAGCTGTAAACTTCTGGGTATCAGACAGCGGACAACTCTATTACCGAAACTTTTCTGGACCATATCTCATATGTATTTCCCCAAGGGAGGTCGAGTCCCTGTTGAAGGAGATCCATAAGGGATCCTGCGTAGCACACACAGGATAGCAATCTCTAGCACACATAGCTATTAGCCCGGGATATTGGTGGCCATATATACAGGTCGATGTTGCTGCTTATGTCAAGAAATGTGATAAATGCCAACGATATTCACCTATCTTTCGACAACCAGCTCAGGGTATGGCTACTATTGCTATCGTTTGGTTATTTGCACTGTGGGGTATGGACATCATTGAGCCACTACCTCGGGCTAAGGGAAATCTACGTTATTTATTAGCAACTATAGACTATTTCTCAAAGTGGATAACATCATCACACGCTTCGGGTATCCCTATGCTTTGGTTGCAAACAATGGCACTAATTTTGACGGACAGTTCATTCAAGATTTTTGTGCCGAACATAAAATTCGAAACTATTACTCCACACCTTCTTACCCTCAGAGCAATGGCCTTATTGAAAATTCAAATCGAACGATTTTATATGGCATCAAAAAGAGGTTAGAAGAAGCAAAAGGAAGATGGATAGAAGAGTTACATATCATTCTCCGGGCTCACAGAACAACCCCCCGAATGGCTACTAACGCAACCCCCATTTTGATTGGTGTATGGAAGCGAAACTATTATTCTGTTGGAGATCGGCCTTCCCACACATCGGACCCTCGTAGTGGAACAAAGACAAAATGATTCGCTTAGAAAAATTGAACTTGCTATCGCAGATTCTAGAAGAGAGGAGGTTATGATAAGAATAGAGACATATCAACAGAATATGAGAAACTCCTATAATAAAAAAGTGAAGGAACGCTGCTATGAAGTGGGAGAGCTAGTCCTTCGGAAAATGACTCAGAGCAGAAGAAATCTGGTCCATGGCAAGCTGGGACCTAACTGGGAAGGGCCATATGAAATTATTGAGGTCTACTAAAACAATGCCTATCGGCTAAAAGATCCTTACTCCTCCGGTGTAGATGCAGAGAAACGACATTGGAACGTTACAAACTTGAGAAAATACTTTCAGTAAAAGGAAACTCTCTTCTTATTCATGTAAGATTAAGAGTTGAAAATGTCATGGATGAAACCATTTGGCAATTTTTATGCGTAGGCTTCGTGAAAACAATAGTCAGTTAAATACGGGATGGTAAAAAAAAATTACATGGAACAGAAGCGTTTAATATATTTTTTTTGTAAAAAAAAATATTCTGAAAAATTCGATGTAATATATAAATTAATGATACATAACTCGTAATAATATATTCTTTATTATTTTAAAATAATATTTTTGAAGTTTAAAATAAAAAAATAGAGTTGTGAATTATACGTGTATTAAACGGGATGTGTCAAATTTACATTTTTCATTAGGTTTCACATCCATTTGGAAAATAAATTTTTTTTAATTATACGTATGTATATGTATTAAACGGTAAAAATTCGCAAATTTACTAGGCCAAGAATCACATTGCTTTAGGTAAAAGTGAAATTTAACAAACTTGTGTAGTAAAAACGGGCCTGACCTACCGGAGGATCTGGAATTTGAGAAATTGACTCGTGCAATCATATGAATGAAAATATTTACACTCCCATAATCATATTTCTAAGAAATAGATAAACGCACATTGATATAACCGAAAAGTTACTTGTACAACTTATGTAGTTAATTTTCTGTACGTGTATCATTATTCTAAAAATTATTGTGATGAGAAAAAAAATATTTGGTTGCCACTTTTTAGCGAATATGTAAGTTTATTTATGACTAAGAAGAAAACTGGATGGATCCATTTTAAAGCTTCCAGTTTGTTTATGCCAAAATAATAAAATAAACTCAGATTAAAAACTGAGTAGCCAAATGCAATTTATTTTTTTTAAAAAAATAAATTAAAAGAATTAAACTGCAAACAAACAAGACTTCATTTAAACTAATTGTATCATTATATGGTTTAAGTCACTAGATACTTTTATTTTGTGTTGGAGAAGTTTTTGGTTAAGGGCCAAGATTTTTAAGTTCGTTTAGTAATTGGGCCAAGCCTGGCTAAGCATTTGTTTGATTTTTTGCCCAATTTTCCCCCCTATTTTAAAATATTCTATTTGTACATGATATATGTACCGTCTTATTCATCCAAGTATTTTGTGTAAAAAAAATGTAGACATTGTCATTGTCATGGATAAAGTAATTACTTTTTGTGTGTAAATTAGGACATTATCAGCCACTCATCTCACTTTCTATCCGTCAGTTAGATACTCACTCGTTCACAAATAATTAATATAGTCAAATTGAGACATAATTTTAGATATAAATCTAAAAATAATATTTTAAAATTTAAATTAAATTATTTTTTTGCAATTCCACCTTTATGATATTTTGTCTTATTTTTACTTCTAATGATTATAAAGGATAATTGTGACAACATATTTTTTTTAATTGTGCGACGATTAAACATTCTACTTGATAAGTGCTCATTTTTTTTGGATATCCAAAAAAGAAAAGTGTATCAATTATTTATGAATGGAGGGAGTAACTAGACTGCAGAGTAAGGGGGTGACAAATGAATATCATATGATGGTTTGATGCGATTTTTTGTGTTATAGTATGTTCCAAAAATGCAGCGTAATATATTACTTTTTATACAATTTTCACAAAATCATATTATTTTCTTATTTTAAAATTTTTTCTTGAAATTTACAGTAAAAAAAATTGCTTAAAACGTGGATTAAACATGCGTCTTATGCGATGTGTCAGAAGTACTAGTATTTTTTTTATTAAATTTCATATCAATTTTGAAACAAAAATTTCTGTTATTTTACGTATGTGCGGTTAATTACTAAACCAAATTTTTTGAAATATTTATAACTTCTTCCGTCTTATTTTAATAGTCCTATTTTTTTTTCCAGAGAAATTAAAAAATATCAATTAATATTTTTGAAATTCAAAATATTTT
>MKEJ01023813.1:0-16374 GCA_001753735.1 Embelia ribes | reverse complement strand
CAATTTTAAAAATAATATTTTTACATAAATACTAATAAAATTATAATTATTTATTTATTTAAATAGAACATTAATTTTTTACACTTAAGTTTTAGTTTATATATCATATTTAGTAGTTTTAAGATTAATTCTTATTTTTAAATATTAAATTTGAAATAATTATTTAAGTATTTTAAACATTTATATTATATTACATTTTTAATTAATTATATTAATTTAGTGATTGAAGAGAGAATATGTTAATTTTTTTAATATAATAGTATAATAATGTGACATGAGAGATAATACATTAATTTTATATATTTAAATAATAAATAGCAATTTCTTAGATTTGAAAAATCACACTAAATATTCGAAACGAAATTAAAAAGTAATATTACCTACCTTTTTATTATCTAAAGTAGTGAAGAAACCTTTATAGAGAGAAGCCGGTGTAAATGCTCTAACTCAAACACTCTCAAACAATAAATATTAAATTATTATATTATTTATTCCTTCTAAATGGTTTGACTAAACAAGTAATTTAAGATAATTTCAATTTTAAATTTTAAATTTTAAATCAAAGAAAAGCCACCAATTTTATCCATATTAATTCTTGACTTAATTTTACCACTAATATGTAAAAAAAAATAAACAATGATAATCTACTTTATTTTCTAACGATCGCATGTTCTAAAATGAAAATATCTAGTTAATTTTTTATATTCCAATTTAAAAAATTACTCCAATTATTTATGGACGAAAGATTTTTATTTTTTTTTTTTTGTCCCATATCTCACATTCAATTTTCCATTTACTATGTTCATTAATAATAGTATACGAAAAGAAAATCATTAATAGAAACTATATTGACACATGTTATATCATGTGAGCTAATAATTTACACGATTTTTGCTAAGTTAATGATTTACCTTAATAAATTACATGGATTTATTGTTCCTCAGCCTCTTTAGAAGGAAGAGGGGGCTCAAAAGTGGAGAAAAGTCTAAAAGCTGAAATCACAGCTAAAATTAAGAAGCAAAAAAGTGCAAAAGCATGGAGGATTAGAGCTATCTTCATTTTGGTGCAAAAATTGCCATAAGAGGTGCAAGCTTCACTCCAAGTCACTTTCCTAGCCCCATTATATGCCAAATATGTAATTTCTGTCACTGCAGCCATTGATGTCACCATTAAATAAGTTACAACCTGCCCAAAAAATTGAAAATTTATAAGATATATCACATTCAAAGGAAACAATTTGCACACAAAAAATTCATTTCGTTTGAGATCTATTTTTTGAAAAATTTACGTTAATGAGCCGACTTGATGTTTCATTTTGTTCAATTTCGTCTCCCTTAATTTCTTGAGATATATTATTCAGGAACTTGCTTTCCAGACATATTATTCAGAAAATCACAAAAATAGGAAATATATCATACTTAATCACTTTTTTACAATATTAATATTATTAAATTAAGGACAAAGCTAAAAAAATTACTAAAAAGAACTATTACATTCCCATAATTTTGAAAACCCACTAAATATCAAATATTTTAGTGGAAAAATAATATTATGCATCCGACATGATAATTTTCTAATCCCTATAATAATTTATATATGACATCAATGCTCCTATTTTAAATTCTTGGTTCCGCCTTCTATATTAAATAATATCACTAAAATATTTAATCTAAAAAAATAATTTACTTCTGTAATTATATATCTTTCATTATTATAATTAAATAAAATTTAAAATACTTCAGTAGTTATTTCTTAATTATTTATCACATCGCTAATTTATTTTTTTCTTAAATTACCACTTATCCTCTTCATGCTGCATCCACCAATGTTTAAAATCTAAGTATCTAATTTCTGCCACAGCAGCCTTTGAATTCACCATTTTTATTTTTTTTATTTTATTACTATATATATATTTTTATAATCCATTAAAGTCACCATTAAATAGTTACACCGACCCAAAACCATAAACTTTATGAGCAGCTCCTATATTCTCAGAGGAGAAATTACAAAATAACCCTCAATTGTGTTCTTAATTCCTGATTTGGTCCAACGTTTTACAATTGTAACACTGCAGCACCCTTTTTCCACTTTCGATTGCAATCAAACCCTCTTCTTTTGTACTTCTATCGTTTATGCTATGTTTGGAGCAATGATTTTCTAATGGAGAAATTATGGAACAGAAAATTCTCAGGAAAAAGAATGCTACTACATATGGAAAATATTCTATTTTCTTTTATTTCTCTAAGATAAATTCACACAAATTTTCATAAATTTTAAACATGTTGAATTGGCCTAATTTTGCAGTTTTATTTGGTGCAAAAGAAGCAAGTTTTTTTCTTTAGTCTATTCTTTTAGTAATGGTGAAACTTTATTAAAAATAGCTAAAAGTAGAATAAGGAATTCTTTTAGCATACCGTTTTACACATAAATAATAATAAATAGCAAAAATGATACCGTGCCATATTAGTTCCTCAAATATATGAAGTTAAAAGTTATACTTCAAATAACTCCATCTTAAATCTACAGATATAACATTGGTTTCAAAGAATAAAATTGGATCCAATTTAATAAAACATACACAATAAATTTAACACTAAAATTTTACCTGATCCGAGACAAAGAAAAACCAAGCTTTATTTGCCAAGCTTTTGAAGCATGTGGAAGCTGCACCAAAAAGAGCATACCCACCACACATGCCACTAATGCAAATCATGTACCTAGCCACCAAAAAATATATTCATAAAAAAAAGAAATCAATAAGAGAAAAAAAATTTATTTTTGTTTCCTTTTATTCGTATGGTTTCTGCGGATAACCATAAAAAATATAATTTTAAAAAATTATTTCCTAATTTTTTTAAAAATTTCCAGAAACACTATCCAGTTACTTTTTGTAACGGCCCACTCTTTTATGTAGAGATTATTACAAAATAGTCCCCATACTTTCAACAAAATTTCTATTTGCTACCTGTTGTTTCAGTTGAGCACTAATAGTTGGCAACGTTTTGAATTTGGGACATGATCGGTCCATATTGTGAGTGGAATATACTAATTGAAAATCTTTTAAGGTTATTATTATAATTATAAAAAGGTTCTGAAAAAAAAAAATCAAATATGTGACTTTTAAACATGGGACCAAATCAGTCACCTCTTTAAATAGGGACTATTAACCAAATCGAGTTTCTATTAAATTATGGCGGCCGCAGGGTAATTCACTCTTTTATTTATGCAGTTTCCAGAAACTATTTGTGGACAAATTTGAAATATAAAGAAAATAAAAAAAACTCCCAAAATTTCATTGATTTCATTTCCCAAATCTGTTATAAAGCAATAATTGTACCTCTAAAAACACAAACTGAAAATTATGAAAACACAAAAAATTCCTTGTATATATATATATATATATATTAAAAAAAACTCCTTCAACAATGGTACTTTCTATGCTACACAGTTCTGCCGTGTTTTTTTTTTTTAATTAATTTTAATAATAGGCGAAATTTTATGGTACGGCATATTTAATGTTTGTGAGGCAATATTCAAATTCCTGGTTTTTCACATAAAAAAGGGAACTCATTTTCGGAAAATTTAATTTTAATTTCAATTTGGAATTGTAGCCATAAATTTTCTGCCGACAAAACAGAGGAAATAAACGAAATGGAAACAGATTTATGCAACTAACCTTCGAAATTAAGGGGATGAGGAAAGTGCAAAATTCACAGTAATTATCTATAATCAAATACCTGCAAAAAACAAAAAGGAAGAAAAATAAGACACAAAAACATAAGGGCCATACACACACACACAAAAAAAAAGAATTCTTAATTGCGAAAAAAAAAACAGAATTTGAGAGAAAATAGAATTTAATTGTTTCTCAGAAAACGCAAGCAAACCCATAAAACAATTCTTTGAATAGAAAAGTGCACAAAATGGCTGATCCTAAGGGCTAAAATGCTTAACAAATTAGTAGGGAAAACAGAATTTTAATTGTTTCTCAGAAAATGTAAGCAAAATGTACCTAAATGAAATCTTTTCTCTTACAATTCTATTCGGTCCAATGATTTATCATGAGAAAAAAAAAACAAAAAAAATAAAAAAATCACAAAAATTATAAATGCAAAAATAATATTTTCCTTTTCACCACACAATACAAGTAATTCTTTCACCAACGAAAATAAGAATTGCCAAAAAACTTAAAATAAGGCATTGGAGAACTGAAATTCAAACATCTTTTCCTTTTCTCCCCATTCAAATAACATTTAAAAACAATCAAATGGAATAAGCCTCTTTGTGTATAAATACACATATATAGTTTCATATTAGAAAATAAAAAATAAATTTCTAAGCCAAACCTGAGCTAAAAAGTGCCTAAGTAATGCCGCTACTAGATAAGAAAAAACTGCACTCTTCCTTGTTATATATATATATATATGTATGTATGTATATATATATTCAAACAAAATATTTGTCAGAATAAATTTGAAGGGGAGAGATAGAGAGATTTAAAAGGAAAGCGAAGAGAGAGAGATACAGAGAGACGCTATAGTGACGGTAGGTGAGCGTGTTTTTTATTCATTGCCAGCTGTCTAATTTTTTACAAATAAATTTAATTTCCTTTTTCCTCTTTTATTTATTATATTTTATTTATTTCCTCATTCACTGTGTTTCTAAGTTTAATAATATTTCATTTTTCGAAGGTTCCTTCAATTTGATTGCCTCTTACACGGGTCCACCTCCAGCACCACCGCTATGACTCCGCATTCAACTCATGTATGAAAAAGAAAATACTAATATATAATTTTACTCCATAATTATTACTATTATTATTATTTATTCAATATATATAGGTTTATAGATGAATTACAACATTGGTCCCTATAGGTTTAACAAATATTTTTTTGCCCTGAATTGTTTTTATTGAGAAATTAATAATCTCTAATTTTTTAAAATGCCATATTTAATCCCCTTCATGTTTTTAACATACTCAAATTTAGAGAAGATGGTAGCATGAATTATCGTATAAGAACCGGTTTAGCCCTAAATGAACAACAAATGATCATGTGATATGGTTTTTATCATTCTTCATAGGTGAGGAGCTGGAATTCTGTCATTGGGGGAGCTAAACACAGTCAAAATTATTAACAAGGCTACGCATCACAGAAAAATTATCATGGGCTTAAAACTGCATATAAAACTATTTATACAAAATGTAGTTTATCAAATGGAAATTTTCAAATTATAAGGTGTTGAAACCCATTCTAACTAACATTAGGTTCCATGCCTAATTTAAGAAAGTTCCTCACCTTCAAAGAGACCAATGGTGTCGTTGCACATCCACAACCTGGGAACTAATTGTTACAATTAAAACTAAGAGGACGAAATAGAATCTTGGTTGAAACTATGGTGACCATCGTTATAATTAGCCCTATGTATATTTTTGAGGTTTGATAATTAAAAAAATATATATTGGGCTATAAATCAAAAGAAAAATAAAATATGATTATTTATGGAGTATAATATTATTATCTTCTTACCGCGGCTTTAGACTTTGCTTCTGTGTGCGTATTTTCAACGCGTATATAGATTTTGGAAACTGTATCTATCTATAAATAAAAAATAAAAAATAATTTGGGTTCAATGTGTAACGCCGTCATTTACGACACCGTTCTTTGCGTTGTTTACGCGTTTTCAGAAGTTTCTTTTTTCCTTTATTCCTCTTTACGTTTATGCTTCATTTAGAAGAAAAAGAATATTCAAAATAATATTCAAGGGATTTTTCTATATTTTCAGGACAATTATTAAAAACACATATCAAATTTTACGCTTTGTTAATTTAGTCTCAAATTTTAATTTTTATCCATTTTATTGCAAAGGCTTAATTAAGCCATCAAAAACACCATTTTCATTATTTTTCCTTACTTTACACAATATCGAGTAAAATTTATTTCATAGAGTTACAATAAAGGTTAATTGGTAATGAATTATTCTTTTTAAAATTTAATATTTTTAATCCTTTACATATAAATCAATTTTTATTATTAATTTATTAATATATCAATTAGTAAAATTAGGATATTGATAAAATACTCTCTCCATTCTTTTTTAAGTGACCTTTAGTCAATTAAAAAAATTATTAAATAAGTGATCTTTTAATAATTTCAATGCAAAGAATTTGCAAAATATCTAAATTACTTTTTTCATTAAATACATTTTATTTTCCAAAGTTAAAAATTTAGACTTTTTGCATATTTTCAAAAAATTAATTTGGGGCAATTTAATCTATCTATTTTTACTAATTATTTTCTTAATTAGTGTGTGCAAGTCTCAAAGGTTACTTATAAGAGACCGGAGGAAGTAGTAAATATGCAAGCAGGGTGAACATGTTTGATGCAAAATATACAACACGATTAATATTTTTTCTTTGACAAGCTAGATTTATACATAAAAATTAGCAAAAAATATGTTTTTAAAATATGCAAATTTGATAAATAAATAAATAAATGGTTAACTAAATTGATTACGATTTTTCTTTTTTATATATTATTTAATAGTTAGATAGTTGATTATAAAATATTTTGTAAATCGTTAAATAATTTAATGAGAAAAAATAATTTAATTTAATAATTAATATGAATGTTTTTGAAAAAATATCAAATTATTTAAAATGTATGTATACATATTTTAATCAAGTATAAATTTAGTTTTGTGAAATACATTTATGTTGATATAAGGAATAACAAAATGGTCCAAAATATGGTAAAACAAAAAAAACTTTTGACGATTTATTAAACCTTGGGAGCGAAATCAATAAAAATTAAAGAGTAATGATATGTATACAAATTAATTGTACACAAAATTTATACAAATTAGTTTTGTATGATTTATAATTAGTCACATTAACTCATTTTATAGAAAAAGAGAAAAGAAGTACGATGATATGGCTAATTATAAACCAAACAAAACTAATTTGTACAAATTTTTGGTACAACTACTTCTCTCATTTCTTAATAACTATATTTCTAGGTTGTGACACATAAATTAAGACAATCGTTAATTAGCCTCAATTTTAGAGAAAATAAATAACGTCTTACTTTATTACCCTTCATTAAATACTCAAAACACTTCGCTGTAATAAATTAATACACGTAAAATTAAGGGAAAAAAAGATAATTAATGTTTTATTGGTTCTCTAAAATGATAATTAAAAAGGAATGAAAAAAAATTATAAAGTGGTAGTTACTAAGAAATGAAAAGAATAATTTATATCCATATTATTTTTCAAAATTAAAATTTTAAAATTAAATCGATAAAAAATAAAACACACGGGACAGTAGTATTTGTTGATTGCCCTACGATAAAATAGGAAATAAAAGATTTGTATGAAATATCACTCCTCCTATGTAAAGTCGAAACGTTGCCGTTGATATAGGGCAACAATGTAACCGCCTGAAATGCATTTAACGGCTACATCCGCCACAGTTCAATATTTGAAATCCCGCTCTCTCTCTCTCTCTCTCTCTCTCTCTGTGAATATCATCTCCCCTGACCTACTCGTCTCTAATTCCTTTCTACTATCATAATTATTGACGAGAGAGAGAAACAAATAGACCCTCTTTGGATAAATATTTCATTTCATTTCTATTAAAATTCTCCCAGGTTTGACTTACTCTGTTGTTTTAAATCCTCATAAAGTTAATATTTTTCGATTTTCTATGATGATTCTTTCTTCTTGATCCTATTTATTTTTATAGGCAATTTAACTGCTGTTTCTTGATCCCCTGCTTGCTTATTTTTTATTAATTGACCAAATTTGAATAAAAACCCGAATATTCACTAGGGTTCAACATTAATTTCGTGAAGGAGGATACAACAGAATAGTTAAAAGGATTTTCTTCGAGAATAATTAGCAGAGATTTTTTTTTCTGGGTAATTTGAACACTGTTTCTTGATTTTCTGTTTGCATGTTTGTTATTAATTGACCGAATTTGGATAAAAAAACCAGAACATTCACTGGGGTTCAACTTTATTTTGACCTCGAGAATATAACGGAATAGATTATAAGCTTTTCTTAGAAAGGAATTAGTGGAGAGATTCTTTTTTTCTGGGTAATTTGACCACTGTTTCTTGATGTTCTGTTTACATATTTGTTATTAATTGATTGATTTTGTAAAAAGCCTGAATATTTCGTAGCGATCGACTTTAATTTCGTTTAAAAGGGTTATATAGCAGAGTCCATATGCTATTTGTTCTGAATTAATTGTGGGGTTTTCCAGAGTAAGTGGTCTTTTGTTAATCTTCCCGATTTTCATGATAAATTTGTATCCAGAGTTGAAATTTTGAAGAAAAAAATTGTGGACCCGAAGGAAAAAACATGAATCATATAAAAACAGTGTTTATTAGCTTTTCCCCTGAAATCATTCTCGTGGTTTTATGTGAGAAATATGGTTCTGTTCAGATTTATTTTTCCGAGATTATAACTTCATGTGGAGGATTTGAATTTTTTGCCCACAAGGTGAATGGGAAAATGACTCAATTAGATTTCTAGTTATGTAGAATTTGATAAACAGGCCAGTTATTGATGTATAATATATATATATTTTTTATGTTATTTCGTTTTAAGGGCATGTGCATTGTATAATCATTTTTTTATTTTGTTTTCGGGTTTTTCCTTAAGTAAAATAATTTTATGCTGGCATTAGGAATTTGTGCCTATAAGATGAATGATTTAATGACTGAGTCATTTTAACGTGAAGTGGAATTGAGCCAAGAAAAGAAAAACTTATATGATTATATCTTGGTTAAGGAGCATATAAAACTTTGTTTATTAAAATTCCTTTCAAAACGATTCTCAGTTTTTTTTCCTCTTTATTATTTGAGTAATTTCTTTTTTGTAGATTATTGAATTTTTTGAGTAAATTCTATGCAGGGGATCTGAAAATTTGCCTACAAGATGAATGACCTAATGACACAGTCTTTCGTAAGCTATGTGGAGTTGAAGAAACAGGCCCAAATGGACCTCAAAGCAGAGAATCAAGACGTCGAAAAAGGTGACATCATTGCCCACACGGATGAACAAAAGCTCTCCCAATTTTTTGAACATGTCGATCCCATCAAATCCGAGATGGAAGAGATAAACAACCTCCTAATTGATCTCCAAAACTTAAACAAAGAAACAAAATCCACTCATAGCGCAAAGGTCCTTCGGGGGCTAAGGGACCGAATGGATGCTGATGTAGCACTCGTTCTACGCAAGGTCAAGATTGTGAAATCAAAGCTTGAGTGTCTCGACAAGTCAAACGAAAGCAAAGGAGAAGAAACTGCTTTTGATCGGACTAAGGCTTCGGTCATCAGTGGTTTGAGAACCAAATTGAGGGAGCTAATGAACGATTTTCAGACACTAAGGGAAATGATTTTATCCGATCACAAAGAGTTTCTGAAAAGGGGATACTACAATGCCACCGGGGAAGTTGCCAGCGAGGAAGTTATCGACAAACTGGTTTCGGGTGGTTTGAAACTGGACGTATTTGAAATGAAAACGGAAATGGTTTTGGAAAACAAGGAGAGGCACGAGGCTGTGATTGATATACAGAAGAGCTTGGAAAAACTGCACCAGGTGTTTCTAGATATGGCAGTCCTGGTCGAGGCTCAAGGAGAGAAGATCGACGATATTGAGCATAACGTGGCGAGGGCTGGGAGCTTTGTGAGTGGTGGGACTAATAGTCTCTTTTATGCTAAGCAGAATAAGAATAAGGCAAAGAGATGGGTATGTTGGATTTGGTTTTTTGGGTTGATTATACTGTTGGTTTGCCTCATTGTTATGCTTTCTTCTTAAACTTGTTAAGTTTTTGGAATTGATTTTGTTTTTAGCAATTAGTTTAGAAAGTAGTTTTATTATCCTTGTATATGGGGTTTGGTTTTGGAGTCTCCTATGTGTTGAGCTTTACTTAGCTCATGACTAGCAATAGATTGGGTAGCTGCTACTTGAGATTTAAATTGTGATGCATTTTAATTGAGATTCAAATTCTTTAGTCTTCGGTTTATTTCTTGCATATATACAATTCATGGCGTGTGCTTTTAACCATTTCTTTAGCTTCGGGGAATACACAAGGAATAGTCACAATTTTGTAACGCTAGGTGTTACTAAAATGATGCGACTACATCATAAACGCCTTCATTTTAAACATGTTTCTATCAAGATTGACGGTGGTTTAGAAAATTAGAAAATTCTAACGGGGTACATGCGACCTCCTAGATCCGTATTCGCATTACGTAACCCGAGCTAAGGCATCTAGAGAAAAGAAAGGAAAAGATTATCTTATTTGAAATCTCATGCCTACCATTCTCTCCAATTTTACACCTTGGCATATCATAAAATGAATCGGTCATATGACAAAATTTTGTTCCATAACAAAAATTCCATTCAACTTCACTCGTATAATGACAACCGAAGATGGTCTGTTACGTCACAATACATGGTCCTGATTTTGCCTAGACATTAAAAAATCACTAATTTGTATCGTAGCGAACCGCCTAGCCATCGGAGGCTGAATGACTACAGGATTGTACATTTGCAACCTTTTGATTCATTAATGCAGATATTTTCATACCTACTAATAAAAGGGGACATTTTTTTAGCCAATCTATGTGTCATTAATACTACCCACAGACTAGGCTAATGCTGCGCAATGCCCAATAACTTCATTACATCAAACAAAAAGAAACAAACTCCCATTTTAAGAAACAACGAGCCACGTGTCATCCTAGCACCAAGCATAGCCTAACAAAGCGCAACCAACTCCTATATATCTTCCCACATTTCTTCCTCATTTTCCAATCACAACAAAAGTTCTCACCAAACTAGTGTCCAAAATTTTCTTCATATAACAAAGATTTAAGGGAGAGATGGGGAGGAGCACGGTCGCGGTGGTAGTGTGTGCGTTTCTGGTGGTGGCAGCATCGGTTGACGTGGCATGGTGCTGGAGGGAGGATGAAAGCATGCTGGACAGGACGAATGAGGCAGCAGAGAAAGGGAGGGAGAGTGGACAGCAAGCCCAGCAACGGGTAAAAGATACTATCCGAGATGCTAAGGGAAATGCTGATTATTGGGCTGAGCGGGTCCTCAAAAAGTTCTCCGGGTACGTGTGATTCGGTTCACAGGTTCCATCGCGGTCTAAACAGTTAACTAATTAAATTTTATGTGCATAGACAAAATTTTACCCAAAAAAAATAGTAATACACAAAAGAAACAAACCGAGAATAAGATATTAATTTTCCGTACTACCATCTCATCTTAATTATGAAAAAAAAAAAAACTTCAAATAAAATCCCATCTACAAAAATGTAGTCTCTTGGACTTGGTTAGGCCTTGTAAGCAGCACTTAGAGAAAGTATTGTTTGCGTTTGATTTGGCATTGGATAAGAAGTTTAATTTTAATGATCAAATGATTAACTTAATCAAATCAAAATGTAGAGAATATTAAAAAAAATAAATCATAAGTTGATAGGGAACATAAAACTTGCTACGGTTAGTCTAATTTGAGAGATGAAACTTGCAGGAACGAGGTAAAAGAGTCTGCCCAAACTGTCATGGATCAAGCCCAAGATGCTGCATCGAAATCCACCGAGACCATCCAATCTGCTGCATCTGGTATGTCCCTGACTCCCCTTTTTTTTTCTTGTTTCCCGATTTTCAGAAGTTTCGGGTTGAATTACAATAATGCCTAACAATAACTGCATTTATATATTTTTAGGAACATCGAAATATGCTTCTCAGAAGGCCAGTGACGCAGCCAACTTGGCTAGTGAGAAGGTCGGGCAGGCCAAAGACATAGCATCCGAAAAAGCAAACGAAGCGATCAATAAAGGGTCCGACCTAGTTGGCGATGCCAAAAAGACTATATCCGAAGGGATGATACATGCCACAGGTAGAGCCTCCGATGCCTATAACTCTGCCGCTTACAAGGCTAACCAAGCACACGAGACCATAGCTTCGCACGGTAAAGATTGGGCTCAGGATGCTTACAACTCCGCCTCGGATATGGCAGGAAATGCTAAAGAGGGACTGTCTGGAAGGGCGCAATCTGCAAGTGGCACAGCTGCTGACATGGCAGGTGATGTTAAGGACAGAGCCTCCAATGCTTACGAGTACACATCCCATAAGGTGGGAGAGGCTGCCAAGACGGCATCTGATTGGGGCAGTGATGGAGGACATAAAACGGTGGGGGCGATGTATCATGGAGGACAGCAGGCGAATGAGGCTTATAGTAATGCGAAAGAGAATGTAGGCGAGGGATACGTGTCAGCGAAGGAGAGAATAAGGGAGATGGCAAGGGAGAAATACGAGGCTGCGAAGGCAGCTGGTGGGGTTGGGGAGAAGATAAGGAAGAGCGTGGCTGACTCGTAAGCCATGAGAAACAATCGACAGGAAGTGCTGACTTGTATCGAGCCTCCTATGTGTGTTTTTTTACTTATTTGTTATCTTATTAGATAGTTTCAGGAAGTCGGAACTTTGTGTTCCAACCAAGATTCCTCCTGAAAGAGGATTTAGCTTACGGTTACAGAGCGTTTCCACGTTTTGTTGTAGTGATCTTCGTGTGAATCGTGTCAATGTGATTCGTTACCTTGGGTTAGTAGTCCATGTGAAACCATGTGAAATATATACAACTCAAGTGTAAGTTTTGTGATGGTTCATGTGCTATCGTTTGTGTCACTGTGTTTGTTTATTTGAATGTTTTCATAAACTGCGCTTTTATGCTTAGTTCGACATATTTTACCATTCAACTTCATATGGATATATTGCAAAGTTAGCAAATATTGTAAACTTGATCGGATGGGAATTTTTATGTTGGCTCGATCACTAGGTCACAACCAGTCTTCGTAAGTAAACAGTGCTTACTGATACTTCAAAAGCACATGTCCCCACAAAACTTGCTGAATCGCAACAAGCCAAACAAAAGTTGGCTCCCGGTCACTAGGTGGCAACACTGTTATGTAAGAAAAGGGTGCCTGTCTAAACACTTCGGAACCCTTGTCCCAACAAAATCACAAATACGCTGAACAGAAAACTGTCTCATAATAAGCATGCCAACAAGAAAGTGAGAAAGCTCATGAAAGGTTCAGCAAAAGGAAATCATCATATATCGAGAACCAAGTGTTCAACCTGACAATCAAAGCAACACTCCCGAAAAATGAAAATCTAAACGATTTCAATTCTAATTCACATCTTGACCGATGGTGAAGATGGGGAGCCGAGGGTGCACTCTATCTTGTGACCCCTCAAGTTATATCATAGTAGCGGATACACGTATATATCATTATTGTAACTGGGGGACAAAACTATAATTTGACTCTGTGTATCTTGGATGTGTTGCAACCTTCACGAATCACGATTTCTCCTTGCCAATGCTCTTCTGATAAGATGACAAACACACGAAAAACCCTTCACCATCAATCATTGGCCCCATATGCAAGCCCTGGAAACAAACAGCATTTTTATATAAGCCGTACGCTCATACCTGTAAGCAAAATCTACAACAAAAAGGTAACAATATACTCCTGGTAAAGGCTGCAGATCGTAGAAAATATTATGTCACGGCAAATCTTCCTTATTAATATATTGACACCAAACCTTTTAGAATGTAGTTTAAACATTGAACAAGGTTTAAAAATTTTGAGAGTCTTACAGATCCATTCAGGACAAAGAAACTTCTGTTTCCATAATTTTCATCTAGAATGTATAACAGCTATCATACTTTTGTAAGTTCCTAAAAAAGCCGTTGCATCGTGTTTTAAAAGCTATACACCAGCTTAGAAGAACCAGATCGGAATCATGTCATCAACGGTTAAACTGTTGCATGATAGTAAAATTTGACACAGTATATCAAAGATATTATACATTAACGTAATTCTCATATCTACCAACTTGAATTGACTACATCGTGCACTTCACACAATATACCTGCATTATGACAAAGCAAGATCCTATATCACACTTTATGGGGCCGGGATCCCACCGCTGCTCAACACACACATGCCAATGCCCAGAGATCAACCATGCAAATGATAATTAATGAAACCCATTTTAGACCTACCCTCGTACAAACAAAACAAAAATTACAAATTAAAAGCCAATCCCAATGATCCCCATTTCATAAAAGAAGTCCTGGAACTCAGCGAACACTAACCCCAAGCTCTTCCCATCCATGGCAATGCCAGTGAATGACCTGTCCTGCCTATGTCTAATCACAAAGAGATCTCGTTGCAAAACACAAATGTCTTGTAAGTCCTCAGATAAGACTTAATATTGATAGAATCTCCTTCCGTTTTCAAAAGAGAAAAAAATCAATGGTATCCAGGAAATCTCTGATATCTGTCTTAGCGTGTTCCACTCTTCCCATAACAACTCCTTACAATCAAGAATGGCTGATTCAGCTTTCATAACAAGAATCTAAGGTCAATTATCAACACAAGGGAAACAATAACCCCCAAAAATACCAATAACACCACCTTACACATGTTTTCAAATCCAAAGACTTGCCTTGATTACAGACCAGATGACACCTCCATAATTGCCACAGGCTCGAAGATTCACAGTGACAAATCTAAAATATTTGCTATATTGATCATTGGCTGTAGTCTCATTTCAAACAGTCTAGGATTGTAATGTCACAATCCCACAGATAGGCTTACCGAGAAGTTGTTTTCACTAGCTCTTAGGGTAAACCAGAAATATGATGAGAACAATTAAACCATATGGCAATCAGTTGGAATGCTCCTGATATACCTTGTATATATACAAAGAAAGAGACAAAGCCACTATCTTGGTAAAGATTAATCAAGGCCGGCAGATATGCTCTTCAATAAACATGTGTCAGTCATAAAGAATCACCAATTACAGGCTATGAGCCACAGAATGCAAATACAATTTACAAATTCTCATGCTGAATTCTACACGCCTCACAGCATCCCGCCAAGCCGGTCCCACCACCATCCAAAAAAATCCTTTTCTTTGATAGGATTTCATTGGGTACAAGGGCAGAACCAGGATTTCTGGGTAAGAAGGGCAGGTCTTATTTACTTATGTTGGCAAAGTAGATATTGTTAAAAAAATTTAAATTTTGTACAAAATTGCTCTAAAAAAAAATATCCGAGGGAAATGATTCGTGGTGGGGTTGCGCTCTATGCTCCCATTCCACCACCCCTGGTTGTGTAGCATACTCAACCAAACTAATATAAATTTGACCATGGCAGAAGAACAATGCTCACAAGTTAAGAAGTTCATTCTTTTCATTTATTGCACAGAAAGAAGGAAAAACATCCTTGATAAGAATATACACATATAGCACGAAGATTTCAGCCCTTTCGGCAATAACATTAGCACAACAAGATGCAATTCTAATGCCCCAATCACAATGAGGTGGCAACTCATAAAAACCTCAAAGACCATGAAGCACAATACATATAAGCATCTAACTCCTAGAAATCGAATATATATAAATTACTTCTAGACAAAGGTTAGCTACCCGAAATTGACATTGCCACTGATAGGTTCCGAGAGCTGTAACTGCTGCTGATGTGTTGCTGCCGCCTCCACCTGCTGCTGTGCCATCTGCTGCTGAAGTGGCATCACACTAATCCCCTCCAATGCCGCTGCAGCCCCCGCCTGTGGACCCCCCTTCCCCTCCACCAACCGCCACATGTACCATGCCCCAACCGACCGATACGGCTTCCATTTCTCACAAAACTGCTCCATCTGCGAGGGCCTCGGCAAATCCCCCAACCCATATAAAATCTGCACCCCTTTTCTCACTCCCACATCGCTCACGGGCAAAACGTCGGGCCTATGCAACGAGAATATCATAAACATGTGAACCGACCACGACCCAATTCCCTTAACCATAGATAACATAGTAAACAAGGACTTATCGTCCATTTTCATGATCGCATCGTCAGATAAAATCCCCATCTTGTACTTGTGGGCAAGGTCGAATAGGTAAGTGGCTTTCCTCCCTGATACACCAATCTGCCGCAGGTTTTGCGGGGAGAGGGCGAGGACCGCATCAGGGATAACCGAGGTCTCACCACCGCATAGCTCTACGAATCGGGAATATATGGAGGTCCCCGCTTTGTAGGCCAATTGCTGGTACAGGATGCTCTTGGTGAGGGCTAAAAACGGGGCTTGGTGGGTGTCGAATGTGGGCGGCGGGAGCGAGGCGATGAGGTCCGCGAGGAGGGGATCGGCGGCGGCGAGGTGGCGTAGGGCGGCGGCAATCTCGCCGGAGGAGGATAGGGATTTGATCGTAGGAGGAGGGGGTAGGGGGTTACGGCGCGGTTTTGCGGCGGATGAGTCGTCGGGGTCTTTGCTTATGGGGAGGGCGTTGG
>MKEJ01023812.1:5072-21556 GCA_001753735.1 Embelia ribes | reverse complement strand
ATGTGTTGTTTCAACCTTGATCAAACAAGAGAGAGATGAACAACGAGGGAAATGAGTACACTGGAGAGAGAGTACAATGAGAGAGAGAGTGCATTGAGAGAGATGAGCACAAGAGAGAGAGAATGCAGGGAAGTTAGAAACTGAAAGATGGTGGAGGGTTAAAAATAACATTTTAGACTTTTCACATTTAAAAAAATCATTTTACAAGAAATATTAAAAATGAGTTATTTTTGCAAATATTCCGGCTATTAAACTTATTTTATCAAATTTCGCCATTATTAAAAAGTTTCAACTATTGCACTAAAATTTATTGGAGAACACAGCGTGCATAGCTGGCATCAATGAAAGTCAACCATCAATTTCTTATTTCACTGATAATAATTGAGATTTCTAAGTATGTATTTTATCACTGCTCTAGAAATGGTCTTTCTTCCAAGTTTCCTAGAATATTAATTATTTAATTCTTGATTGGAAACTAGATAAACAATTATATCTTGTTCATAGTTGCTTCACTTTCAAGTACTAGAACTCTAACAATCACCACCCAAAAGGTAAAAAAGTTGAGGATGGAGATTAACCAATTTAGCCATGATCATCCATTGCTCCTATCTGAGGAGAAACACAACAATGATTTCTCCTGTGCTGTATGTGGTGAGCATATCTTTGGTTTATCGTACTGTTGTCCGGTATGCCCTTTCATTCTCCACAAATGGTGCGCGGATTTGCCCCGCAAGTTGTCCTTCCGTAAGCATTGCTTGCCCGGTCACCCTCTCATCCTCGCTCCTCAAAGGCATTTGACTTCCGACTCATCGAGCCCCACTTTGTGCAAAGCTTGTAGACTACGGATCAATCATTCGGCTTTTGCATGCACATGTAAAACCCCAGAGTGTTCACTTAATCTCCACGTCGAATGTGCTTTATTCCCCAAGCCACTTAGCACCGAGCTCCAACATCATGGTTACACAACCAAATTAGGCTTGCTCTATGACGATTCGCGGACTCACTTCAAGGCTCCGACTCAAAAGTGCTATCTCTGTGGAGTGGGCGACACAAGCTTTTTGCTCCATTCCCTGACATCGGATAATTATTTTTCCTTCTACCACATCTAGTGCGAGATGCTTCCTCCCATGGTGAAACATCGTGAGCACCTACACGACCTCTTCCTTAGTCCCCCTCTTCAAGAAAATGAATGGTACACCAAGTTTATTTGTGACGCTTGCGAGAACGATAGGGATCCAAAAGATCCAGTCTACCATTGCGTGCCTTATGAATTAGTCGCTCATATTGGATGTGGAGTTACTGGTTCCGATCCGCCTATCCAGAATATGATAGGCACTTTCCAATTTATGGTTCATCAAAATCTGTGGGAGAAGTTGAGGAAACAACAGAAGAAGGAGGAGAAGAAGACGAGGACGAGGTTGAAAATATAAGCCACGAACACCCCTTAGTCTTATGCAATATTAGGAGACGTCAAATAGGCACTTGTTACATAGGATGTAACGCATACATCTTCGGATTGACCTATTATTGCGAGTCTTGTGGGTTCCATCTACATAAACGGTGTGCCCAGTTATCATGACAAATTGAATACTCATAGCATCCGGATCATGGTCTGCTTGTATTATATGCGAGAATCGAATCTAGTGAGTTGGGGTCTGCGGTGGGTGGACGGTGCGAATTTTGTAGCAAGATTATAGGGAGCGACTATTATGGGTGTGGGAAATGTGATTTTCATGTTCATGGCCTCTGTTCTATGTAGCCCAATGACCTTAATCCCCCTAGCCACGAGTACACCGTCACTGCAGTAATCCATGAGCCCGTGAAATTCGTGTATAATCCAATTTACAGTTGTACGACATATGACTCTCACTACCACAAATTACCGTGGGGATCTGACGAAAATCCTCGGTGTTGAGCCTGTCGATATCCTTGTCAGGAAGTTACGTTAGAGTGCAAAAGCTGTGATTATCACCTCCACGTGCACTGTTACTTATTAACACAAACGGGTAAGCATATAACTCACAGGCAAAATCTTAGTCTTACCTATACGTATGACGAAGATCCAAGAGCTCTCGAGTTTTTCTGTGATTGTTGTGAGAAACCAAGGACACCGAACCATTGGGTTTATTGGTGTTCAGATCCGAAATACTATAATGTCGTTCATGTAAATTGTGTGATATCTTATCCACTTCTCATCACATCCGAACATCAAAATTGAGGTGCCGGTGGAATTTCGTCGAAATTGTGGTTTGCATAAATTTGATCTTATGTTTTTTAAGTTCCATAAATTTGATCTGATGTTTATGGTTTTTAAGTTCCATAAATTTGATCTCATGTTTTTGTCGAAGTTGGGATTTGCATAATTTTTATCGGAATTTTAGTTGCAATTTTGTTCTATTCTGCGAGATGTTACGGTGATTGATTATTTTCCAGTATTTGTATCTATGTACTAGTATTACTGATGAATTTTGCTCTTCCCGAAATCGTACTCAGGTACTTTTCTGAAATTACCACAACACGTTACGGTAGATCTATCGGCAAATGCTAGTTGTCGATATCTATAATAGCTAATTGGTCGATAATGTGCACCTTTGCTGATGGTAGATCGATGCAATATGCCAATGGATTTACGTATGTGTATGCTATTTGAAGTTAGTTTCTGTCTGTATTATGTTGGGAAATGCTAAGGTAAAGAATTTCTTGACAGAATGGCAATGTGGCTGTGTTTCAGTGACTAGATCATGCTAGTCCGAAGGCGTATCTCATGGAATAATGAACTTGTACATATACCGAGGAGTAATTTAGTCCTTAAGATTTCCGTCACTGTGTCATTGTCAACTTTGTCGGTAGATCAAAATTAGCTACTTCCATCATTGAGTCGTCCTCAAAAATAATGATTTATTTTTCCGTCACATGATTCTCTCTGTAATCTCCGGATTTCTTATAGTGTTAGTCGCAACTATTTGTATTTACGAATACATACTCTTTTCTAATATCAACCTCGTATGTTATCGAAGTCTCTTTAGTCTTTACCCCTCTCTAGCAAAACTAGTTCGCAATACCTTTCATATGATGTGCTAAATCATGGTAGGAAGCAAGTCACAAATATTAGCATCGATTTCTATCATGAGTTAGCACATCAGATAAAAGGTTCAGAGGAAAGAATTCATTTTTATTACCTTATATTCCGTTGCTAGTTTGTTCGCATCTTAAAAATTTAGAAGAAAATGCATTTCTCATTTGCCAAAACTCGCGTGAAGTTGCATTGCTAGTAATCGACGAGCAACTGCTACTTGGATATTCTCCGTACCGCTGTAAAAATCAATAACGTCACTTGAAATGCTCGGAAATTATTTGTTAAAATCTTGGCTAAGTTGTCCGAAACAATATCCATTAATTTCATTTTCAAACTACAAATAGATAGATAAAATGAGTAATAGTAACTATACCTTTTGGTATTTTTCAAAGTAGTTTTTGTTAACAAGAGACCTCCCTCCTTATTATTGACTTGCATTCGTTGGCGCAAATTTTAGCAAAATTCATGTGTAAATTTAAAATTTTTTCGAACAGATATGTTGAGTTGTCATTCTCACCGATAATTGGTACTTTTATAGCTCTAAGAGGTCTGACACGTCTAGCCAGATATTCTGAGTCAACCATTACTTACATTGTGACTGGTGGGAAAATTGTGAAAGGCGTTTCCGAGAAATCGTGATGCTAGAATATATTAGTACACATTGATTCATATGCTAGAAAATAAACCCACCGCATTCACATGCTCCAAAACAACGAAGACTCTCTAAAAACAAAAACCCTAAAAAAATCTAACAGCAAGAAGACTCTCTAATTTTTTTTTATTACAATTCAAAAATATCTCTCATGATTATAAATTACAACTGTGTTAGTTAATAATTTGGATTAAAAAATAATACTAATATATTTAATAAAATATAAATATTACCACTTATCCAATATTCTATTTTAAAATCTATTACTAAGAATAACTACAACAATGATCCCCATAGTCTCTACAATAATATTGTTCGATCCTTATAGTTTCACTTACTATAGTAATAATTTTCAGTATTTGAAAAATGGACAAATTTTGTCCTCAAAATTTTAAAAAAGTGACATATTTAGTACATTCTATAATTTTTGCTCATATTTAAAATTTTACAATACTCAAAATAAGAGGAACTATCAATATTAAATATCAAACACTTGCGTGTATTGTGATTATTCAAGTGAATTTTTTTTTATATTTTTTTGGTACATCTTAAAATTATTCTTTGTGATACAAATGGTACAAAAGGCATTAAACGTCTATCTTAAGAAGATGTCGCAGTTTTCCATCTAAGTTTGGGCACCACTTAATGGGAGGGGCAAAATGTTGATAACATCTGAAAAGTAAGGGATGTTATTGTAAATTTCAAATTATGTGTGTGATTTACCGTAATTTCCAAACATTTAAGCTACTAAGACTATCGCTTTTAATGGGTTCCTTTATTTTTCTAAATTGTCTTTTTAAATAAAAGATTAATTATTTTTTTTTGACATCATTTTTTAATGATGCTTTTAAAATCATTTAATGTGTTCTTGTGTTGTAAGTTGTAACTACAATTCAATCATGCTAATCTTACTTTCTAGTAAAAGTTTCTAATAAAAAGAGTATTTTACCGTATTATAATCAAACCCGACATTGGCTCTTACAAGAACTTCTAAAATTAATGAATAAAATATCAAGATATCATCCACTTCTAAAAATAGCTTTTAAATTTGGTTTTGAAATAATAATATGGAAAAAGAACAATATTATTAAATTAATATTTTTTTAAATCAAGAAAAAACATTGATAAATAAAGTTTCAACATTCCACTTTTTGCTAGATCAAATAGCTAAAATGGTGACTAGGTATGCAAATAAGTTCGGCCAAGTCGAACCTTGTATTTTTCAAGCTAGGCTCGTATGTTTAGTGGGCTAACTTAGGCTCAGCTCGAATTTGTAACTAGCCTTTGAATGCTTATTCAAGTATTTGAAAAGTTCAGGCTCAAATTTGGCTTGCCCATCTAAATGAACAGAGTCTAAATATTTAATGCTCGGCTTGTTTAACGTTCCAGCTGGACTCAACTATTAATTTAAATTATTGCACCGTCCACAAATTATTGTACAACATTTTTTTTTTTAGATTTTAAATTATAATATTTTAATAATTAAGTGTTACGAAAATGTGAAATTTACACTTTTGAATATAAAATAAGTTTAAATTTGATTTTTTGTTATATTAAAATATTGAATTATTATATTCTAAAATTTCATAAAAAATGTGCTATGCTATAATTGGTGGACAAGGGGAGTATATATTTAATGTCACTTTACGGGATAATTTTTATATATTATATAAAAATTAAAGGTAATATAATACTATAGAAGTTGTTATGTAATTGGTTTACATTAAATTCATAATATTTGAGTAAAATTAAAATATGTACGGTAAATTTATAAAAATTATTATTATGGAATAAATATAATAAATCAATCAAGAACAAATATAACATTAAAGACAATTCCGAAAAAAATCTAAATGATATCATTAACAATTAGATCTAACAATTTAAAAAATAATTATTCCATACAACCCGTGCAACGCACGGGATACATGCTAGTTTACACTAAAATTTCAATGGTACTAAATTTACATATAAAAATAGTAACACTAAAAATTTTAGCATTTAAAAATATTGGGGTGCTGCAGCCACCTGGGAAACCTAGTTCCCTCCTTGAAGCCTTCACTCGGGTTTAATCCCTAAAATTTGGAATAGAATACCATAAAGACATTGGAGTGATTGTCACGCTTCAAAAGTTTCTGAAAATTTAATCCAAAATTTCTAGTTGGAAAATAACTTGAGCTTCTTTAAGCAATAATCTAAAAGTTTTGTTTTCTTCTAAAGCTGATATTAAACCAAACAGCCGGTAAGTGATAATGAGAAACTATATGAGGAGCACGTTATTCTTGTAATCAACTTTCACTTGTTAAGTGCACCCATTACTCCGGCATGGCAGTGACACTCCTAGTGTTTCTCGTTTTATAGAGGTTATGGAGATTGAAATAAATGAGGCTAAAAAAATATGATTGTGTAGAGAACTATTTTTGCATCATTGCATGACATGGTTTGGGGGCCATACCTTGTACGGGTGCATTGCACCTCTATGATTTTTTTTTCAACTGAAACCGTGAATATGGGCACCATTTTGAGTTGTCCGTTGGGCGCGCCCGGTGAAAGCGCTGAAGATGGGATGGCTTAGATGCGTTAGTCATGTCACTTGTTACTGAGGCTAGCGTGGCTCCTTTTTGTGGCACTGAATACTTTCCACATTTGTAAATCAGTATTGTGCCTGCTATTTCCAGGAGCCCGTCGCCTTTATGGGTGGGATATTTGCGGGGCTTTTGAGGCTTGATTTGAACGAAGATCCATTAAAGGAATGGGTTTCTAGGACTGTGGAAGCTTCGGGTATTTCCAGTGAAGAAATTGATAGTGGTGGTGCAAAACCAGAAGAAGAAATCCCACAGCAGATAGAGATTGAATGACAGCTCTGCAATGTTACTGGTTCACTCTAAATTGAACTTGTATTGTCATACTTTACACATCTTTAATGGTTATAATTGAGTTACACAATACTTGAATTACTTCTGTAGTTCTATATTTTCCTCTATGCTGCTCTTACTTGCATTATGTAGTTGGTTTGTTGTCCTATTAAATGTAATTGTTCTGCCACCAGTTACACGTTTCCTTTTACTTTTTCTCTAGCTGGGAACTTGAAGTTACATTTAGCATCTGCCATTTTGTACTGACTGGGATTTGCCTGTAACTGAAAATGCTACCTTGGTGTGAGGTCGTATTTTGTAGGCCTAAGTTCCGAGTTTTGGTGGTAAGGGATGTGTTGGTGACAAAAGTTAGCCTAAGCTTAGATGGGTTTTGAGTATGGGATTATGATTTGTCGATTTTTGAGATTACTAAGTTTTGCAGCCTATGGATGGTGTTATGTATGTTTTGAGGCCTTTTCCTATCATATTATTGTCAATGTTGGTGCTGGTGTGTAGTAAAATTGATTTTAAGAAAGATAGTCGGCGTGATCCCAAGACCCTTTATGAGATGTTCATATTCCCTCATTTGCTTCGCATTTCGACTAGTAAGAGTGCTCTAGTAGGGTGGTTCTTTTTGGAAATGCTCACTGTTCACCTCCTTGAGGTGGTTAGAGCATTCCCAACAGCGTCTATTTTTGAGCCATTAAATTTGGGTACTAAATTTTAGATACCCATTAAATAACAAATGCCCACATCAGAGTAGCTATTTTCAATCTCCAAATAATTAAATATTCATATTAATTTAAAACCCTGAATTGAGGATGGCTATTCAATCAAATTGAAAACACTAAAAATTCTTCTTCAGTGAAATTGAGAATCTTAGAGAACATAATTGAAAATTGGGGATAATTGTTATATGAAATTGAGAACCCTACAAATGAAGGGAACCTTACAGAAACTGTTATTGAAAATTGGGGATGATAAAAAAAAATTGAAACCCCCCCCAAAAAATGTGCATATTCTTCTGCAATTTCACCACCAACAGAGACCTCAAGATCTCACCGCCACTCGCCACCACCATAAACCGTTCAATCTTACTACCTCTGCTCTCAATCCACTTGTTTTCGGCACCGAAGATTTATGTGCTGATTAGCTAAAGCTGGAATATAAATTGAAAGGGCTAATGCAACTTTGAATTAGTGAGATTTAGATAAGAACAACATAAAGAAGAAGAGGAGGAGAGACGATTTGTTTCGCCTATAGTCAGAGCTCAAGAGGAGAGAGAAAGTTATAAGAGGAGAGAGACGAGGAAAGCCTTTTGTTGCCTTCCGTACGTTTACTTTAATAATAAAAAAATATAGCTCCAGTGCTGCAGTAACAAGTTTTGGTGGCTATATTTATTGACCCAAATCTCTTGATCTCTAAATTTAGCTACTTAATTGCATTTTTAGTGACACTGCTGCAGGCAGATTTTTGGACTTGAGTAGCTAAATGAGTAGCTAAAGTTTAGCTACTCTACTGGGAATGTTCACTTCAAAAAAGAGGGGGAGATGGGGAGATTGAGAGAGGAGTAAAGAAAATTCGTGACAGACTAAAGTTTAAAAAGGATGCTTATTGTAAAAATAAATATATAAAAAAAATGATGATAGCCCTCCTGTATGACCATCCGTTAATTCAAAATTAAGCTAAAAAATAATAACCATATGCCCTAGTTGCAAAATTATTGAATTGGTCAGTAATGATATTAGGATCCTCTAATTTTGTGATTTTATTTTAACCAACTATAATAATTTATGAATGTGATATTGAAAAATCCTTACTAATTTATGGAAGGTCTATTCTGTCCCCTGCAAAAGTCTGGCGTTTTTGAGGCGGAGAAAGAGAGAGTGGGAGGGGGAAGCGATACAGAAGCTTATTGGAAGGTCTGGGCTTAATGTCAATGGCTAGTGGAGCGAGAGTGAGAAAGGAAATAGACAGAGAAAGGGAAAGAGAAGAAGGAAAAAAAAAAGAAAGAGAGTTTGAGTCAACAAAACTCAAACCCTAGAAACAGCTCTACTAGACTCCTGTTGCCTGAAAATCTCATCGAGGTACTCTCAAGGTTACCTCTTCAATTCATTGCTCGTTTAGAATGTGATTCAAAGCATAAGAAATATCTAATTTGAATTGAGATTCCCTGACTGTGACAAACATCACCATGGCTTTAGTATGTTGCCTTTTGGCAAACGGATGTATCTCATTTTATTTGACCAACTACGAAGTCACTGTGGAGAGTGTGCTGGCCCAATGTGAGAGTCACAACATTACTGTGTGTGGTTCTTTAAATTGATTGATGCTTATTCTAATTGTCGCTCTCATTTATTCGTGTGGAACCCTTTCTTCACAAGAGTGCTCATGTGAACTTCTAGGCAGTACAGGCGAAGAAATTTATGCCGTGTTCAGACTCTGCTATGATTATGCAATGCTGAATTCTAGTTTTTGTTAGTAGATTCGTGCAATTCGTTTGAGTTTAGGCGGGGAAGGTTGCTATGTTTCCTACTTGTGGGATGAGTATATGGGAAAATACTTGTGCCACGGAGATGATCATGTTTTTTAGAAGACACTAACGAGTGTATTGCACCAAAGGTGAATCGTATGACGATTATGATGATTGTAGAGGTAAAATTCTTCTTCCCTACCATATAATACTTTGATCCACACATGAATAAGTTCATTGAAGTGCCAAAGACGAAGACTATGGATGGAGATACCACAGTTGATTTAGAAGTTCATGACGGATGCCTCTGTGTGGTTTGCTTGAATGATCTGGAAAATTATGAAGGCAGCTTAGAGGCATTGATACGGCCACACACAATCGTGGGCAGAGAATAATGGCTTACAGTGGTAATGGTAATTTTAACTTTGTCGTGTATGAGGATTGAGGAGAGTTGGTTTCCGCCTGTTGTTTACAACTTATAGTTAAGAAAAAGTTGACCTCAGAAAGTTTTCACCTTGACTTTCACTGTGTAGAGACATATGTGGCAGTCACTAATAAGATTATGCCTTATTTCTACCTTAAATTTGAGGCATTAAATAATAAAAAAGATGTGTAAGTAGAAAATTGAAGCATTCAATTATCTGCGAAATTATGTCTTTTGTGATTCTAGTTGATTTCTTTATAACGCGGAATGCATCAAATCATGTTAGTAAAGCACACGACCTGTCCAAAATAATCTTTATGCAGAGCAATAGGGTAATCATTGTAGCCTTGTAGAATTGAGTCCATTGGAGTGAATTTAGTCGGTCAGATTAGTTAAGTCGGCGTCTTTTCTGCTTGACTATTTTCAGATCCAACAAATTATTGATCTCATTTTGTTAGATCAAACCATGGTGAAGCAGAAAGTCCCTTCCTGTTCGATACAAGTGTTTGACATGCTAATAGGTATTTGCAGTTCTTCAAATTTGAAAATAGTTTGAACTACGTTTACTATAACTCAAGGAGGTTCATCTGAGATATGCAATTTACGATCTACTTTGTAGCTGCATACTCGTTAGCATAGTCGGACGAATTGGACTAGTTAGTGTCGAATAACTTGTGATTAGATGGTTTAGAAAAGATGGTTGTTGCAGGCTGAAATTAAGGTAGTTGCCACCGTCATTGCATTGAAAACTACCACTCGGTGGTTGTATTCATTCAATGATGCAAATTATGACCCGCAGTAGAGTAGAACTCATAAGATCAAAAAGAAGAAGCAAAAGTTAGGTTTTGTTTGTTAGGAGATAATTTTTTGAATTTTTTCCTTAGATTGACAATAAATGATAACAAGTGACAAGCATTAATGCTGTATGCCTAAAATAAGCGTTCTTATAACTTATGTTGCTTTGAGATCATCATTCCTTCTGGTGATTCGGATTTGAAAACCGTTAACCAAACGCGCGGATGGGAAGAAAGACATTCGATCCTCCTTGAGTTGGACCCACCTGTCAAAAGAAGTACAAACCATTAGGTTGAATCCCAACACAAGATCAACATAAAGAGTTTGTTTTTGGTTGTTCCCATGTGTGTGTAGGTGTGTAAGAAAAAGGAGGAGAAATGAATGACCTGTAGGTGGTGATGAAGTAATGAAGAAATAGAGCGATTTGAAGTCGAGCCAACTCTGCCCCCGGACAAAATCGAGCTCCTCCACCAAACGGAGCATAAAAGGGACTACTCCTCCAGTTCCTCTTTTCCTGCATTCATTTTATTGAGGAAAATAAGGTAAGTTTTGGGGATTGAATGATTGAGTAATCCAAAAGTACGTTGCTTCTGCAGAACATTGGGAAACAAAAACCTCCGTTATGCGTAGTTGTATTTTTTTACCTGATTTTGAGGGTCTATCCATCTCCAGGGATTAAAACTGAGTGCCCCTTCGTACAACTCCTCGTCTAAATGAACCGCTGAGAGGAATGGGACTACGAAACTACCTTTGGGGATTATGTAACCTGCATATAAATCACATTAGAGATATTTGTCCCTCCTTACCATGGGTTTAATTTTTGTATTCAGTGCAAGTGTAGCTAAGATAGTATTATGTTTGTACCTTCGTATTCGACATCTTCTTTTGCTTCTCTCATCAACCAAATCGCTATGCCCCCTAGTCGTAATGTCTCATCGATAACCTGTGCACACAGATTAACTCCATCTGTTAATTTTCATTGAGAAGTAGCGACAGTTGTTGAAGTTTGAGATGTCGGCAATTATTATAAGTTCTTTTATTATTATAATTTTTTTTTTAAAGGAGTAAGCAAGTTTTAATGCGATAATATTTGGTTAGCATAACCTTTGCATAATTTAAATAGCAGAATAGTTCAAGGCAGTAAAGGGCAGGCATTGAACTTACACACTGAGTGAAAGACATCCTCTTGTAATCTTGCCACGTGAGCATGCCTTCTCCATCCGAATCGCTTTTTATACTTTTGTGTTCTTCCTATATTTCATTAATGAACTTTATGAGATCGAACTAATAATTCTTAACATATCCATATCGTATTCTTGTTGCCAAAATGGGCGTCTATCGAAGTTTGGGAAAATATAACTTTGCATTTGCAAAAGCACCTGAAGTGCCCAAAGGTAGTATATGTTCCACTTGATTGTTACGATACTACTTTCTGTTTCTAAATCAGAAAACATTATTGGAAACACATTTGGGAGATTGGTCATAAAACTTGAATTCAATGATATGACCTACTTGAAGAAGCCTACAAAAATGTTATTTTCGATGATTGGAAGAGTCGCATTTAGACGAAAAAATGAGATACATGATAGCAAATGTCTTCTCAAAGGTTTTTTAGTGTTTGCATGCCAAAACGATGGAAAACCAGGACGGAAACTGCAAATTGAAAACATAGCCTGAGAGAACTGTACTACAGAATGGAAACGGATTTCAAAACTGTTGTATGTTTTTTCTTTTTTTGATAACCACAAAACAGTAGTATATATGTATTTATAATGATGGTGTATGACGATAATAATAGTAATAATATAGTAATACCAGTAGTTGATTGAGTGCCCTGGGGCATTGAGTGAGGAAGTAAACAGCAAAGAGCATGGTTTTGGAAGTAGTTTCATTTCCAGCAAACAGAAGGTTTATTATGAAATCCGATATAATCGCTTCATTCGGTAAGCTTTCTTCGTCTAGCAGTCTCCCGAGCACCCCGTAACTTTTACCAGATTCTGCTAATTCTGCTTCTTCTTGTTTCCGATGCATCGCTATGGTACTATTGATTTTGCATATTATATTTTCTCTTGCCTGTCACAACACATATTCAAAGTGATTGTTGGTAATAATTGGTAAGGTATTTTTCTTTCTTTTCCAATAAAATTAGCAAATACATATATTCAATCACTAACGGATTTCACTTTCCTGGGTATCGTTTTAATCGAGTTCCACTTTAACCTCAATGTCTGATACTCAACCACTTCAACCTAGGGGTGACAACTAGTCGAGTTACTCACGAGTAATTTGAGCTCGACTCAACAACTAGGACCGAACTCTAATCTTGAATGAAAGGAATTGAGTTCGAGTAACTTGATATGTTTGATTTGAGTTTCGAGTCAAGTTTGAGTATCGGCTATTTGACTCGTTAGTTTACGAGTAGTTTGAATAAAAGTCCACGAGTGAATTTAAAAATTTATGCATAATGTTAATATTTGTTTAGGAATGTGTTTTTGGATGATTTCATTTCGATTAGCTTTGTCGGAAAAGAACCTATGATGATGTTACTGGTTGTTGCAAAAAATGTTACTTTATTTGGTAATTCTTATTGTAAGGAAACAAAGTAACCAAATCAGTTGAGTGGAGGAGAATCTGGACTCGAGCTCAATCTCGAGTAGTGATTCAGCTGATCGGGTCAATTTTAATTAGGTCAATTCTCGGCTCTACTCGACTCGTATCTAACCCTAGTTGACCCCCAACGCGTTACCACCAATGAATATTACAAGCTAGTAGAATATATTCTCCATTAACTAAACAACTTTCTCCCATTACAAGCGGTGGCTAATATAAAATTTTAAATATTTAGTGCTATACATTCATTGGGTAGTATAGAGTAACATGGAAAAAAAAGTAGAACAGGGTGCAAAGTAATAATGGAGCAAAAAAGTTTGTAAGAAACTGTAATTTTTCTCCCACAAACAATGGGGGAAAAAGTTTATTTTAAAACAAACTTGGTCAAGGAAACCAATCCACATAATTTTAGGCTCAATGTAAAGTTCCACATACATGGCTCGAGAAATTATTATTATTTTTTATTAGTTTCAATGTCAAATTCCCAATAGTAGTCAAAAAGGTTAAAAAAAAATAAAAATCCATGTTCCATATTCATTGTTAACCTTTTTCCCTCTTTGACCAACTTTTACATAAGCTATATTATTGCGTACAACAAAAAGTGCTTAATTTTATTTTGAGTCATAGCATGCGTGCATAAATTACAGTTGCGTGTGGTTGCAGCTTCTCACTTAATATCTGATTGAAAAAAAAGTTAAATATATATGACATATAATTTTCAATTTATTTAGATCAAAATAACAAATAAGCTCAACTTAAATTGAGTAATCAAACGTTATCTAGTTTTTAAACAAAAAAATTGATAAGCACATATATCTATCTATCTATCTATATGTTTTTTTTTGGAAAGTTCAAGGTGGTGGAGGAATTCGAACTCATGACTTCCAGGTTGGGTTATGGCCCACTAGGCTACTCCTAGTGGGTTTGCTGATCTATATGTTACATCATCTGCTTCAAACATATTCTGAAAAATATGTTGGTACAAGAAAAGTTTTTCTTACCCTTAAAAATAAAATAAAATAAATAAATAAATCAATTTTCTTTTTATTTTTAAAATTTGTAAGGTGAATCATGCATGTTTATAAATTGAATTACCTTCATGGCAGTGTGAAAAGCAAAGCCAGGGAGATTGATTGGAAGAGAGAGACAACCATCCACAAAATGAGAGAAGTAGCAAGCCATCTCTTCCACTTCACCCTCACTTGACACTCCCAGCAATTGATTCACCATTAGATTTATAGCTACCTGTGCACCATCCATCCATTATTTCTATAATTATTATTATTATTAAAATTTGATATATATAATTAAATTAAATTGTACAATAGTAGTTTAAATATTATTACTCCTAAAATAAGTAATAAACGACCACCACATGCACTTCATATGCACCTTGCATCATAGCAAGTCATTAGCACATGCTCTAAGTCAAATATATGATGGTACATTTTTTTTTTTTGGAACTTTAAATATATGATAGTACATGTATACTATACAAGTGATATATACCACATAAACCTATAACTAATTAAGATTTGGAAACGTATCTTATAATTTATGAATAAGATTATCATGAAACATATGTGGCTATCACATATTGTTTATTTTTAAATTAGATATTTTTCGTATCTATTTTTTTAGCTTCAAAGCTACTATAATTTTAGGTGATATAGAAAGATAAGTGTACGTTGACTAGGAAAATTCTTTTACCCAAGAAAGTAAAATGCAAATAACATTATTTTAATATATATATATTTGGTTGCATTTTATAAATAGAAAGTTTCTTTTTTATGATGGTGGAAAAATACTTTTTTTTAGTACTATTACGTAAAAGTATTATAAATGCATTTGATAAATATGAAAATATACACATTGGAGACTAAACTAGAGTAAAGTGGATAAACTATACAATTTTTTACTACCAAATTGCGTTACAACAATAACGATAATATATGCTCAAAAATTCCGGTAACCAAACCAAAAAGATGCAAGAAATACTTGCCTTTCGACATACATCCTGGAGATGAACGTCTCGATTATTTTCAAACTTCGTCACGGATTGAACCATAACAAGTTGGATATCGTTCAAGAAATGCAATTTGAGTTTTTCGAGCCTCATCATATTCGAAGCGATTCCATGGAGTTTCCTTTGTTGGTCCCCTTGTTGTGTGATGACACCATTTTTGCCAACTAAATCTCTAAATGATTTAGGGTAGCTAGATTTGAATAGTTTCCCCTCATTTTGCATTACAAATTTGTTGAAGCTTGGGTCTGCTGATACCACTGCTCTTTTCCCAAATAGGCTACATGTAAATATCTTCCCATACCTGCATTTTCAATAATTCGCTTTTAATTCATTATATATAAAACTTAAATATTTTACAATGCAAAACCTCCAAAAATTTTAAACTATATTTAACTTATAATTAAAAAACAATTATACTTGGCCCCAACCCTCCTATATATATATATATATATATATATATTAGACATCTTTACTTCAGAAATTTCTATAGGATAAAGGGATAAAACTTAAAACATTTTATGAGGCAAACCCTCTAAATTTTAGACTATAGTTAACTGAAAAAGACCAAAGGAAGCTTTTAGAGAGAATAATTTTAGATTGATAGTTTGAATATATGTGCAAAAAAACTTTGCCATTCTAGGTATTATCAATGGTTGGAATATCGAACGGATACGATTCGCTCAAGTTTACATAAATCTATACTACGTTACGTTTCAAACGTCTGACATATTATAAAATAGCGTATCGTGCTTTTCTCTCTCGAAATTACACCTACATGAAAATGCATTGTTGCATATTACTAGGAATTAACTTAACTATATGTTTAATTTACCTTTGAACTTGTTGTTGGACAAAACTTGGGGGATGAGAACTAGCGACGGCATTGAACCAACGGAAGCTATCACCGATCAACGGCCACCCTCTTCCGCCAGGTGGCAATTTCTTACTATTTTTCTTCTCGTTAAAAGTTAGGAGAAAATTTACGAGAAATACTAGTAGCGTTATTCCCATTAGGATATATGCCCATGCTCCTCCGTATTTAGTCTCTCCCATTTTCGATATCTGGCTATCTATATAAGACTCTCTCCCGGAAGGACGGAGAGAGAGATAACAGAGATAGTGGGAGAGATCCACAATGCACGGACTATAGAATCCGAGAATGATTAGCTTAACTAAAATTTGTGCCTTAAATAATAGTTTTTGGCCAACAACTTTGAGGTTCAGTTTCAACTATGTACCTATAACTTTTGTTTATTTCATTTGGGTCTTCCGACTACCAGTTTGTTCAATATGGTCTAATCTTTGCACTACACGATTCCGGGAATATATATATATATATATATATAATTATTAATTTTTAATCTAACGGCTGACAAATATTTGACAGGAACTGCCAAGCAGGGTTTGTCGTAGCTATTTTGAACCTACAAAACTGCTCATTTACTTACAAAATTGAGACAAAGTAGCTACTAATTTATGAACTCTAATTACTTGTTATCATTACTGCCTAGTTAAAGATTGTATTCGGTTGAATGAGTTTTATATGAGAGTGATAAAATTTGGAAAATGTAAT
>MKEJ01023808.1:0-20497 GCA_001753735.1 Embelia ribes | reverse complement strand
TACCATTTTTTCTATTTTACTTATTCTTTACACAGCTACCTCATATATCAGATTAGCTATTTTAGCTAATGGCTATAATATTAATTATTTTTTATAATATTTTATTTATTATCAATATTGATAACCAAATATTATTTTTGATAATTTTTTATACAAAGTTATTAATTTTATATGCCAATATGAATATTTTATTAAAGTATATTTTATAAGATTTAATACAATATATAGTATGAAAAAATTCGTTAAAGAATTAAAAGTAATAATCTTTTTAAAAAAAGAGAGGAGAAGATAAAGAAAAATATTAAGAAGAGAGGTAAAAATAATAAAAAAAAGAAAAATGAGAGGAGAATAAGCAAGGGGTGAGGAGAGAGAATAAAGGAGGACTTACCTATACTATAATGATTGGGTATATTTAGTTATGTTCCACTAGCAAAAGTTAAAAGAGACAAATATTTAGCCAATTTAATATATACATATTTTTTAACATTTTGCTAAATTTGTTGTGTAAAAATAGCTAAAAATGTACCTTTAGCAAATTTGCTGCGAGTGCTCTTACACACGAAAAAATGTTCCATGTAATTTTTCTTATGTTTGAGATACTTCTATCATAGATTAAGTTGTTTTTTTCAAAAGAATTTCTTACATACATTGAATTGGTACAGAAATATGTACTCACACTTTATCAAGAACCTTGTCTATCTTATTCTTGTTCTTATACGCCTCGGTTTCTAGAAGATTAGAGGCAGAGCCGATCGTTGAGTCAACCTTGTCAATGCCCTTTTTAACATCAGAAGGCAAAGAGAGTTGACCGATGCTAATGCCCTTAGCCGCTGCTAATGATTTCGATACGCCCTTTAGATTTTGAGCTGTAGTGTTCGCTTGGTACACGACATACTCCAATGCATCTGATGTAGTATCGAAAAACTTCCCTTGTCCCGTGTACAAAACTACGCATCCAACTCTGTCATCACCCATAAAAACATCACTATTGAAACTGTTTTGGGAAAGAGTAATGATAAACATACAAAAGATTATGTACAAAACTTGACGAACATTAGTGTGACTATGCTCTGTGCGTTAAAAATAAGATTAATGCACAGTCCAAACATATAAATATTTGTACAGTTTCATTACATGATTGTTAGTACACAAATCAATTTTTTTTTTTTTTGAAACTTCTTGAATATGTCTTATGAAAGTCAAAGAACAGCATAAAAGCAAATGTTTTTCGAAAAGTTTCATTGTTCTCAATATTGAACCAAGTGGAAACAAGAACGAGAATGGGAACAAAACTTCTCGAGTGGGAGAGAGAGTTACATTGAGGTTACGGTGAACAATGAGATGAGGGTAAGAGAAAGGGCGTAAGTTGTTTTTGAGTAGCCGTGGGACTTGTTTCTCGAGCAGCAGCAACAACATAGACAGAGAAAGAGGAGCGAGAGACCGCATATCACGAACCAGATTGCCGCGATAATCACTAGAGGGGCCGCGGTGAAGGCCACAGACTGTGTTAAGTAAAAGCAAATATCATAAAGCATGCATATGTGGAGTAGACATATACTATAATTTAACAAGCAAACATACCCCCCTTGTGTATTGAAGTTATACCTTCCAACTATAATATTTGTCATAATAATTATTTGGCATATGTTTCATAAAATTATAATTTTAAAATAATAAAATTTATCATAATAAAAATTATTAAAATTACTTATATATATATATATATTAAAATCACATATATATATATATATATATCAATTTAGCATAACAGAAATTACTCCTATAATTATAAGATAACTTATCGTAATATAAATTATTAAAATATTTTTAAAAATAATTATTTTTGTAAATTGATTCATACGAATTTAAGATTCTCCATTAATTTTTAAATTATTATCTTAATCAATATTAATTTTTTTATCATTATAAAATTTTCACATACCCAAAATTAACTTAAATATATATTAAATTTTTGTAAAAATATTATCATAGTATAAATCCTACAAAATCCAATCTTTTATAAAGTTTATAAATAACTAGAAAAAAAAGAGAAGAAATACAAAATGTCATATAAAAAATTATCAAAAATAATTTATTAAAACAACTCACGTATCGTGCGGGCTACACTCTAGATATATTAAAAATTAACTTGTTGTGTAATAAATTTATAAGGAATGATTAGTTTTGGTAAATACTATAATTTTTATGTATTTAATGCCCATTTCATAAATAACAATTTCTGGGATGATGCTCGTTAAAAATTTCAAATCTCTTAAAACACCAATAAAATGTGCCACGGTGACAATTTGCAAGTAAGAAAATAAATGAAAAGGGAAGGAAATTGTGAAAGAATTTGTATACATTGGATGCTATAAATTTTATTTACATTTAATGCTCGGTAACATTCATAAATAATTTAAATATTGGAATCCGTTGACATTAAATACTCATCTAACAAATGTCTAAATACACCAGTAAACATTACCACGGTGCATTAAGTCAACTTCTAAAATAAAGAAATAAATAAAGAGGGAAGGGAAGGGAAACTGTGATTAATTATGTAATTAATTAACTTAAGGATCCATATTCCAATGGTACAATCATGGCCCAGGAATGGACTGGGACGCAATAGGAAATTATTTTAATGGGACAAAATTAATAAACATCAAAATATTGGATATCGAGTTGGCTTTTATAATTAAAAATTTTCATACCTTACACTAATTAAAAAAAAAACTATGACTCAGTATTATATGGTGAGAGAGAGCACACCCAATAGTAATGGTAATTGCTTATGTTCCAACCACCGGTGTAGTACTTAAAATGGTCAATTGGATCTTTCCTCCTCGTTCTCTCGGCCGCTAGAACCAATGTTCCCGTATTATGTGTTTTCCCGTAAAAATTTCCAAGAACAAACTTCCTTATAACGACGTCTTTTTGACCACGTTCACCAAAATCTACAATCGGAAATGAAATGAAAAGATAAATATACCGATTAAATATAGTACGTTAAATCCTATTTAAAGAAAAGATGAATTAAAATAGCCACATATGTGTTTTATAGTTTCTATTCAGGGTTTTCTGTAAATATAACATTTGTGGTAAGAAATTCTTAAAAACAAGGTCTACTTCCCTTTTCCCTACAAAGAAAGAGAGTGAAATTTATCGAAGAAAATAAATAAGATTTTAAACTTACCATGAATATGAGTTGATTGAGGTTGGAGATTATGGGAAAATCCATGAGAGAGGAGCAATAAGGTTGGTAGGAAAAGAAGAACCAAGAGTGGTTTGAGAGGAAACATGGTAGGATTTGATTGTTTCTACGTGATACTAAAAAAGAAATACAAAGTATATATATATATAAAGAAAAATAAATTGATGAGTAGTTTGTAAATTAGTTGAATTTGGAAGAGAGTTGGCTAACTTAAAAAGCATATATGCCTTAAGTTGGCATAGCCGTCTGAATGCCGCGATTTGTCCTCTTCCATACATGCATATGCTTACAGACTCGTATATATAAGTCTTATATATGTAATTTATAAACCCGTATTTTATATGAATAATGATATGCATACAAATTAATTGTATCTATGTGTGTTTCTTTATTAGTCACGTCACTTCATTTTGATTGGAGACAAAATTATAGTCTAGACTAAGTAGATTTTTTTTTTTTTTTATTGCAGCTAAATTTATTTTTCAAGTTTTTCATTTTTTTTTTCACTTACAGCTATATTGCATGTTCTTATTTTTTATGTCCACCTTTCTTTTCGAGTTATAATTTTTTCTGTTCATTTTGTAGGATTAAAATTGAAGTTATAATCGAATTATCCTACCTTTTTCGCTAATCAAATTGACAAAAGGAAAATGACTTAATAATAAAGATTCACTACTCTTCTAATTAATGTAATTAAACTCTGTAATTAACTACTAATCAATTTGCATCCTAATTGATGTACGGCTTTTGAATTTGTTGATAAAATTATGTAAACTCGACATTTTTATTTGTGATTGAATTTTTATTTTTGGTAATCTCAAATTATAGTCAACTTTCCTAATTGAGAAGGAAGTTAACGAATACACCCTCCATTATTGTTACTTACGGTTAGAAAACATGAGTTAATAAAATCATTAATGGTTTTCAACTATAGAAAAAGGAAATAATATTTATTTTACTATATTTCATTAAATACTCAAATATATAACTCTAATAATTTAATAGGGGTAAAATTAGAAAAAAAAAGTATTTAATGATTAATTGGTTTTCTAGATAAACGCCTAAAAAATTTATAAAATAATAATTAAAAATAAATGGAGAGAGTACATTTTAAATTCTTTTTATTCGATAGGCATACTCAGAGCATTCACACTAGTATTTCTCATTTAATTTCTATATTTCATTTTCTATAAATCCATTTCTCCCTCCTAGAAGTTCAAATTTTAGAAATTGTCTACACCAATTTTTTCATAAAATTTAAAAAATTATTACAATAATTATATATAATATAATAAATTATAAAAAAATATTTTTTAGAATATTAATTAGGATTTAATAATTTTTTTGAAAAAATAAATTTAATAGAGAAATTGTGAATATAGATTTTCCTATTGAGACGTCTACTGTAATATTTCTGAAACAATTTTTAAAAATTAAAAATAATAAAAATACTAGTGTCACATTTTCCCTTTTTTAATTTCTCCATTGAGAAATCAAATGAGGAGAAAAGGAGTTTCAGAAACACTGGTGGGAATGCTCATACCAAAGAATAATTAATTATTTTTGGATTATCCAAAATTAATGTTTTTTATATTAAAACCCCCCATGATTTTGCGGCAACCATCACTTCGAAATAGCTATCTCTGCTCACAAATATTTTCCTACTTTTTTTTTTTATTATTCAAAATTAATTAAACATTTTCTGTTTTGATATAAATCAACCATTACAAAATTTGATAATAATCAATGTTTTTATTCATTAGGCTAAAAAAAGACAAAACTTGTAAGGGTGGATTCGCCATTTACAATTTATTTCAAATTTAAAATTTTATTTTTTGACCCTTGCATAAATTTACGTTTCAAATCAAAAAATTTAATTATTTATAGACAGAGGAAATACTAACTAGCAGAGTTAAACTTAAGTTAATGCAAAATTAAAAGGTATAACCTTTATGAATCTGCTTAATTTACAAGAATTATAAAATATTAGCAATGAACTTTGATTTTTCCTGTCACTGACACAATGTTTCTGTTATAAATAAATAAATTAATAATAATAATAATAATAATAGTAATTTTAGTAGTAGTAGTAGTAATAGTAGTAATAGTAATAATAATAATTCTAATTTATTTATGTTAAACAAATAATTCTAATTTATTAAATCAAATAAAATTAAACAAAAATAAACACCAAAAAGAAAAATATTAAAACTGATCTTGCATCGGACTGACTGACTGCAAACTAGTTTATATGCATATATAACAAATCTAGGAGCATTTTTTCTATTATATATTTCCGCCATATCTTTTGTTACAGCTACAACTTAAAAGAAAGTATTTCGTGGTTCAAAAATGCCAAATCTATATATTTATAAACAATACAAAAATCAAATTCTTCTGTTACGAACGAATCGGAAACAATTGAACATTGTGCAAAAGGTTTGTAAGCTGATCAAAATCAGGAGCAAGACAGCGGCCAACAGCGTGAGAAATCGCCACGAACGAAAAATGTATACGGTCATAAATTTCCCGACTTTTATTTTCCATCTGCCACTGTAATATTCATTCACATCTTCAATTACTTTATCCAAGAAGGGCACTTTAGTCAATCTCAAGGACTTGCTCATCCCATTCCAAAGATTAGCGACCTCCTCGTCGGTCTTCAATCGGTTCAAAATGACCCCTTTCTCCCTAAGCAATTTCGCATCCTCCCCGGTATCGATGATCCCATTCATTAGTTCCGTGTATCGAGTAAAAACCAACGGCCCAGATGCGTTACATGCTTCATACGCTACTAAATTTCGCATCACCGCCTCTGTATTAGTGTCTAAACTAATGGTGGGGAGGTAAAATTTACTCGATTTAAAATCAAAACTTACTGTTAGGATGCAACCGTTTGTGGGTAAAAATTGAACTCCGGCACGGGCAAGCTCTGTGACCGATGGTATTGCAATTTCTTCAACTAACGGAGGCTTACTGATAGTGTTATTTGGACTTGAAATCTCAGTTTCGGGTTTTCTTTCTCCTTTATCTTCAGAAAAGAATATGTATTCGATGGACAACTTCAAGACTCTGAGTCCAGGAAGATTAGAGATAATTAACAATGGTATTTTCAGGATAGATTTAAAATGTCCAGAACATGATATCTTTTTAAGGGAACGCACCGGGCCTTGGGTCAATTTGGACCTTTCTTTGATTTCTGAGGTTTCACTTTGCTCTTCAACTTCGATTATTTCTGAATCTTGTTCTTCCGATTTAGGCACGATAACATGGTACAAAAAGTGTAGTAAATGCGAAACTTCTTCAACCTTAAAATTCGGAAAGTCTTCAACCTTCTTAAAAGGTGAGAGCTCTTTGCTTAGTCCTACGAGCATCGAAAACAGCATCCCATCGGCTAATTCCAATGATGTGAATTGAAATTCCAACATTTTCCTCAATGTGAAGAGAGGAATTTGATTCTCTAACATGATCAAATCTCTTAGAATGGCATTGTGTGCCGATTTTCTCCCAAAAACATCCACCAAATGTGACATTCTTGACGAAACTCTTGTTAGCACTTTCCCTTCCTTGATTGCGTAGATTTGTAGGAACTCGAGTAAAAAGGAAGCATCAATTGCAATCATCCAAGCCAATGTTTCGCCACTAAAATCGAGGTACTTGTGATAGCATGCTCGAATTTTCGGCTCAAGCTCTTTGAATTGGTCAACAAGATGACGGAATTTAAGGTTCTGGAAATTCTTTTGTGCCCTTTTGGCCGTAGAAATTTTGTATCTCTCCATTTCGTATAGCTCAAGTCGTGACCAATGGTAAGGGCCTATTGCCACTTGTTGTGGTATGTACATATCCGGATTGTTAGCCAAAAGGGTTTTAGGAACATTGAAGACACTGACAGGGATATCGGTATCTTCTTCGAGCTCTTCATCCAGGGTTCGTCGGACCTGAATAACCCATCGCTGTTCGTCAAAATTCAAGTTTGATTTCGATGTCATGAAGGGCTTCACCAAAGAGATGTTTTCGTTATTTTTCAAAGAGCTTCTTATTGGTGATTTTAAAACACTCAAAAACCTTGTATTAACAAGTGTCAACAATAAAAATTTAATGAATCGAGCTTTCGGTTTCAACTTTTATGTTAAATTTATTATGATATTTATTACTCCCTCATAAATGAAATTATAACTATGTAGTTGTCTCTGACTTTAAGCATTATAAGAAACCATATCAAGTGTTTGGTTCTCAAACCCATAGCAACTGAGAACCACATATCGCAAGAATACATATTCTTAAAACAATTGAAAATAATTTCTAATCTGTCATTCAGTTTGCTATTGGTAATGATTTTCCCTCCGGAGACAAAAATAAAAGCAGAAAATATCATGGCTAATATCTACAATACAAATGAATGCACAGATATACTGAAATGATATATAGGATTAAGAATTTCAAAATCTCTGTTTGAAGAACAAAGTATGGAACAACTAATAACTTCTCAGATCAGTTAGCTTTCAATTTCATACAATATAACCAACTCGTCTTCATTGCAATTTTGAGCCAAATTAGCAATAACAAATAGCCAGAATAGCAATGCACCACAAACAAAATTCTGTATGTAAACAATCTAATGGGCAAGATTAATTCACTATTATGAAAAAAAAGAGATAAAAAGTACCTCAAAACTGGAGATTGTCATTGCAACTGTCTTTCGGTGCATATAAGGAATTCGGTTTCTATACCATTTTCTCAAAATAAATACCTTGCCTACAATGAAGACCATCATAGAGGATTGATTTAAGACTAAAAACATATTCAGGAACTATTTCCATCAGCATGGTTCTAACTGTACCCTAGGTTTAGCCGAAAGCCCTTTAGCAAGCATTTCTTGATCATACTTTATAGCCATATCAATCATACCCTTTTCAACCAACGCATCAATAAGTGCATTGTAAGCATGTTCGTCGGGGCTCAGCCCGTGCTCTAACATCTTATCCCATACCTCAAGCACTGGCCGAAGAAACCCCCAACGCCCAAATTTCCTCATAAGCATCACATAAGTATCCATTTTTGGCCGAACCCCACTACTTATCATCCTATCGAACAGATTGAGAATCTCCCTAGGCTTCTCAAGGTAACCAAACATAGAATTGTAAGTTATTACATCGGGCAAACAACCCCTCACGCGCATTTGATAGAGCACCTTATGAGCTTCCTTAACTCGGCCATTCTCGCACAAAAGCTTAATAATCGTATTGTAAGTGACGACATTTGGCTCGTGACCCAATTCCTTCATCTCACGAAACAAACGGATCGCAAAGTCAACACCTTCCGAGCGACCAATCGCATTGACAACCGTGTTATACGCCACCACGTCTAATTTAATCCCTTTCTTCTTCATCTCTTTATACAATGCCACAGCCTTCCAAGGCTTCCCTCTCTTGCATTCTATGTTCATATATATCGAATACGAATGCAAATCCTTACACACACCTCTCCGATCCATCTCTTCCCAAAACTCTCGACACTTACTCCACCACCCCATCTTAAACCACCCACGGAGAATTATATTATATATCTTAGTATTATTCACATCAAACCCTAAATCTTTATCCGCATTTTTCCCTAAACACATATCTTCAGCTTCAATCACATGCTTATACTCACACAAAGCATCAATTAAATTCGAAAACGACATTTCATCCTTCAAATTAAAATCACCCAGCTTATAATAAGTCTCAATAGCTTCATCAACAAGGTGTGCAGATACATATCGTTTAAACACTACTCTAAAAGTGATATGACTAGGCATCGAACTCGACCCTTTTCGCATTTCTTCTATTAAATCCCAGCAAAGATCGAATTCGAAGAACTTGCCCAAAATGTCGATCATCCGATTATAGGTCTCTGTCGTGTGATCGAACCCACGTTCGATTTTCACCCAATTGAAGAACTCCAAGGCACGTTGCCAATCGTTGCTGTAACACGAGAGGGTTTCGAGTACCGTGTTGGGGTCCAAATTGATCGAATTGGGTTCAATTGAGGGTGGTTTGTGTGATGAATTGGTTTTTGGTGGTGGGTATTGAGTGGTGGGATAAGGGTATGAGTTTAATTTGGGGGGTTTGGGGGGAAATAATGGATTTTGCGAGGGGCGAGAGTGGAAATTGAGGGGGCATAGAGTTAGAGAGAGAGAGTGAGGGAGGTGAAGGAGCTTTCGCCGAGAGATCATAGCTGAGAGGGTTTTAGGAGAGAGAAACAGTAGAGCGTGGAGGTGAGTACATTTGTGTAGCTCTTTTTTTTATCTTTAATATATAAAACCAGATGGATTAAAAACTTATTTTTTTTTTAATCTGAAGCTGCATTAAAAATCTATATGTCTAATTTGTCCTTCAATTTTTATAAATTTTCTATGTACAGAAATATAATAATAAAATCGATCCAATCCACGGCCCCATAATTTTCTCCCCTACTTTCTCACTTCCCTCTTTGGAGTGACATTATTACCTTATGTTAACTTTCCTCTTCTCACTTTTCTCCCTTTCGTAATTTTGGATTATCCCCCTTTTTTTTTCATTCTTTTTATGATATCTCCTTAATTTTTTCCTTCTTTTTTTTGCTATGGATCAAAATTATACGGAATGATATATTTTGATTTTTTCCCCTTCTATTTAGTCTTTTTTTTTTCATTATTTCATATGCATAAATATGTCACATTTTCATATTTTGTGCTTTATATAAAATCTACATGAGTATATCATGTGCGATATTAGCTTGTATATAAAAAGCCGTTGCATCAATTTTCACTCTGTTCAATTTATCTTTAGTACACTCAAATAGTTAAATATTTACAAAATTTATTTAAACAAAATTGGTTAATTGTGAAGGTATAACCATCTTCATACCTCTCCATCTACTCACTAATAATCACCCTGTTTTACGTGTCTCATATTGGTTAGCCATAACTATAAATAATATTATTGTTATAGAAATATAATGGGGGAGATAAATCGCACAGTTTTTTGTAAATTAATAAGGGGAGAAATGTGACACCAAGCCTTTCTATGTATTTTAGATTCTGAATAATTGATAAATAAAAATACAGATTAAAAAATTAAGTCCCCACAATAATTTAATGGTAAAATTATTTTAAGTGAGTTTTTTTTAATTATTTTATTCAAAAATTTGGAATAAGACAGCAGCCGCTATAATTAGGTTTTACAAGAATCGAATGTGAAATTAAATTAAAAATAAAACTTCATAATCAATCCTATTTTACTTGAACTCTTTATTAATTCTTGATTTGGTATTTTATCTACTCTAAGGTAAAGTTTGCAACCAAATGCATCTAATCTCAAAAGTGCCACTTGAGAATGATATTTATTTTTTTTTATAAGTTGGGTATTAATTTTAAGTTTGGAAAAGTTAAATTATTTATACTGAAAATTTAACGTTTGTAATTAACAGAGTCAAATTGATTTTTGGTTTAAAGGTTTTTTGATGCATTATATATATATATATATCATGGATAAAAATTTTGATAAAAAAATTTACAAATTTTTTAGGCAGTTGGATATAACCTTTCTCTCTAATTTTTCTCTCTTTATTTTTTCGTATATATCCCTAGTCATTTATCGCTTCAAACTACATGCAAAATTTATAATCTTTGATCTCTCTCTACGTTGACCATGTTCGACTCCTCAGCGGCCATAAGTTCTGCCACCGGAGCTTCGCCGGCGGACACATCCGCCGCGGCTACCACCAGCGATAACAGCTCCTCCACCACTCAAGCCTTTAAATTCTCCTCCGGAAACCCTAGAATTGAAGAAACCACAGGCGTAGTGCACCTCTACTCCTACGATGACGTGTCTCCTCCTCCTTCTCAATTACCTGTAAGCAATTGCCCCCTTTTAAAACCCTAATTTTCCCCTCTGAACTAAAATTTATTCCCCTTTGTACCCTTTTTGCAATTTTCGTTGGAATTTATGACCTTTTTTGTTGAAAGTAAAAATAATATCATGCACCGCTGCCTAATAATTTAAACTTTTAGGCAGGGGCGGAGCTAGGGAATGTAAGCAAGAAATTTATGGGGATATGAAACTACATATAAAAATTTATATTGAAAGTTTAATAATAAAATTATAAATAAAAAAATTTGCACTAATAAGCTATGAGGTGGCTAAAGCCCCTGGCAAACTAGTTTTTGTTTTACTTGAATTTTCTTTTTCTCTTATATATATATATATATATATATATATTATTTTTCTTGGGTGGTTTTGTGCTCCTCTGCTATTGTATAGTGCGCCGATGTCCTGGATAGAGCACTCCAATACCTATTTTCAATCCCAAATTTTGATCATTACCGCTCATAATTTAAAGTAGAGGAGATATGCGAAATGCCTGTATCATACCCCTTACATTGAAAAATATGAACTGGGGATGAACATTCCCTCGTTCAAGAGGAGCACTATAGATAATCCTTAGGGGAGGGTTTCTTGGGTTTGATCCTAAAATTTAGGATAGGTGCTCTTTTTAGGGGCAATAGCTAGAATCCCCATACAATTAAAAAACCGAACCACCACTTATCTAAAATTTGAAATTTCAGTTGAATAATTCCCTCCCTATTTAAGAAAAACAAATGAACTGGGTATAAATCTAGCATCAGAAATTCCATGTTTGATGTCCTCATCTGCATCAATTTTCTATCTAGTGTTAAAGAACAGAATTTTAATGTTATTGTTGAGGAATGCTTACATTAGAAAGGCAATATTATAATGCTGAAAGATTTATTTGTTGCCTGTTGGTGCTGGCAAGGTTGGACGGAAAACTTTGGTTTGTGTGCTTGGAGTGCCAAATCATACGACATAAGCAGATTTCTGTCAATTTTGTGGTACAGTCGTTCAGCACATGCTGGAAATGAGAATTGTTAGGTTCCTTTCTAGGAACCTTAATGCATCACAATCATGTATGGGTTCCATGCAATAGGTTCCTTTCTAGGAACCTTAATGCATCACAATCATGTATGGGTTCCATGCAATATGAAATATTTTGTTGAAATTGGTCCATTTTGTGTTTTCTTCGCATTCTGAGGTTGCAGAAGTGTTGGTGAGGAAGAGTGTATTGACAAGGTTTGATGATCAAAGTTCTACTGATGCCTTCTACAATTTCAATGCGGAAGTTTATTCGTGACTGGAGGTTTGTTTGCACTTACATGGAGTTCAAATGTCCACCAGTGATGAAGATGGCTCAACAAGCTTTCCTTTTTCTTGACCTTTTGTTCTTTTCTTTTCAAGTGTAGGCAGATGCTTGTCATATACTTTTTACAGCTGATGTACAGCACACGGGTTCCATTGAACATGATCATGCTTCCTCTGCAAGCTCTACATAGCAACCTACTTGCCCAGTTTGTCTTGGTGATGAAAGCGTTGATACTAGTTTGCATACACGATTTGATGCCGTAACTTGCCAAAAATTTATGTGAATTCATAGATTGTAAGCATGTTGAGATAGGCTAAAAGCGGGACTAGTAAGCATCTATAAGCTACTTCCATTGCCCTTTTCTTTGCATTTCTGTATAACCCACAAATTTAAGAAAGCCTTTGTAGGATATATGTTGAGAATTTTTGCTTTTCACTTGTGGATCTGCCTCCGGGTTGAGAGTAGCAGCTTTAGGTTTTAGATAAAAAATAATTAGTAGGCATACCTCGCCAGTATTTTCCCTGTCATGGTGTGAATATTCAAGGGTTTTCAAATAGTTTATTAATGTAGATTATTGGGTATTTATTTGTCACAATTCAAGCAGCACAAAATGTTTCCCGTGTACGTGCATATCTGTTCTATTGTTTTGTTGTATGTTTGTTTGTGTTCACTCAGTCTTCTCCTATGTTGCAGAGAGATGGTTTTCTCAAAACTATATGCAATCATTCGTTCCACTGCTTATGCATTTCCAATTGGTCAAATTCGTCTTGTCCTGTGAGTAACTTAGTTACAAATGGATTAATGTACACTGAATTATTCTTACTTTCTTGACTCATTTATACGTGCACTTACTATTCATGTGAGGGGTCAGACTTGTTCATGTGGAAATTTTGTGTGAGTGCGCAAGGACTATAGTTGTGCTAAGGTTTATGTTGCAACTTGCTGGAAAAAAAATGGTGCATATTCTTATGAGTAGAATGCTTGTACTCTATGGATTGTGTTCTTCATTTATGAGATACCTTTTCTTGTCCTCCTAAGGAAACAAAAAATATAAACTTGGTTAAGTACACTGGGACAAAAAATCTTGGGTTCACAAGTAATGTCTAATTGCTTATCTACACCTCCATCCCCTAGGTTAATACTAGCAGTTAACCCAACTGAGTTTTTTATCCTTGAATTTCATGTTGGCTTTGTGAAAAGGGGTAAATGAACGTTGATGAGTTGATTACCTTTTGGACGATTAGGTTAAAAGTTACTGAATTCTGGTAGTTAATGACGAACTTATTTTATAAAGGATGTGGGGGTAGGCTATGGTTGTTACCTAATCATAGTTTTCTTTGTTGCTCTTTATTTAAGATTTAATTCGTTGAAAATTTTTATCTCTTAGAATTAATTCTTCGTTGCCTCATTCATTCTATGTAGTTTACTAAGAATAGTTGCAAGTTTCACAGTAGTTTGCTAGCCTATCAGAGCTATAAGGCATGCCTCTTTCTGTTACATTAATTGCAAGTGCTTCCCTTTTATTATTAGAGCACCGTATATAATTTTGGCACTATGAAACACTTTTTCTAGATTGCAGTTGTGCAAATTATCCGCATGTTCTTGCAGGTGTGCCTTTATTGCCAGCAGCAGCCCGAAAAATCGATATGTATTATTTGTCAAACTTCTGAAAATCTCTGTATCTAAGTGATTTGTGGTTTTGTTGGCTGTGGAAGGTAATGACTTTCATTTCTGTTAAAAATTGTTCTATTTAACGAAATGAATATGAATGATACTATCTTTTTGCAGTTTGCAATCTTGGAAGGCTTGTGGCAGATATAAAGGAGGGCAGGCTGCATGTCACTTGAGGGAAACACAACACTGTTTCTCCCTCGAAGTGGAAACACAACGCATTATGTTCACCGCCTGATTCAATCCAAAATTGACCGGAAGTTGGTCGAGTTGAATCACAATTGTGGGCATGTTGGTGATGGTTGTGGAAGTTGCAGCTGTAGTACAGATCCTGCCTTCAGTGAGGCTCTATTAAGTAGTAAAGTTGACATTGTATAACTCTTGCATTTCATATCTATTCATCCTCTTTAGTTTTTCTGGTTCTATATTTTGGTATTTATCTGCATTGCTCTCTTTGAACGTTGTCTGCAGATTGTCAACGAGTGCAATGAACTTCTCACAACACAGCTTGAGAACCAAAAAGTGGTAAGTTTGTACCCTATTCTCTATGATATTTTGGGATACGTTGTCTTCTCTTCTTTAGCTTCTCATCAAACGTTAGAATAGGTTCATCTGTTGTTAATATGGTCTGCTTTTCTAATAGTATTTTGAATCATTGCTTCGAGAAATTGAGGAAAAAAAGGAAATAGAAACAGCTGAAGTTCATGAGAAAGCAATTAGTGGTAACCAGATTCCTGGTTACAGCATTGACTTCCTTCCTTGGTTCTAAAAACATCCTTTATTTATAAGGGCTGCACGGCGTACTCCTTTTTTGGATTCAAAATACGCAATCCTTTCCCCTTAATTAAGCTGGAGTAGTATCTTGGTACCACATGAAACGCCTTCACTCTGTCGCAAGCGCTAAATTTTTTGAGAGTCTGGTTCCTATTGGCTCCATTTACGATCATCCGGCCTGAACACAACAAGAATACAGCACTATAGGATTGTTGGGCCACCTTATTAGAAAACGAAAACCAAATAAGCGTAATAAGGTTAGGGAACTATCGGGTTGTAGGTTGGGTTTCTCGCACCAACTTCTTCTCTAAACTTCAGCAAAACCAAGGATGGCTTATTTGTCAAATGACGACTTCTTTAAACATGGTCTCAGGGAGAAGGAAGGCTTTAATGTCGACGAACAGTTGATAGTCCGGTCACTAGCTTTTTAGCCTCAACTCTGTGTTCATTGGATATATATACAATTTCAATCACTGATGAATTTTTACCTTATATTTTCAGCATAGCAAATTGATGCCATGTCTTGATGCTGGTAGCACAGTTGAATAGGTGGCGAATCCCGATGAAAGAAAGGATCGCATATTGCTGCAAAGTAAACGTTAATTTTCATAGAAAGTAAGAATGTTGAACCAGCTAAGTAATTTAGTTATGGAACTCATTTTCTCTAGATTTTTATTTTTATTTTTTGGTTTCTATTCTTGGGCCTCTAATAGTAATGTAACGAAGCATTAGTGTTGCATATTTGCAGTAATTATAAGTTCGTGTTGTTGAGCTCATAGTTTTCCTCTTTAGGTTGCTGTTTACTACAGACCAAGGGGTTGCCTGGCAGTGTGATGGGTAGCTCCTACCCATTACATCGGGACCGTTAATTTTAAAATCAAAGGTTGAGATTAAATAGATTTTTTAAAATTAAAATTTGTATGGGACCCATATAGTTAATCCCGGCCTCTGATTTTAAAATCAGTGGCCAGGATGAGCCGGGCAGGGACTGCCCATCACCTTCTGCTGGGCAGCCCCCCTTTTCCCCTCTAGTAGTTGCAATGTAGAGTTTTAGACAAAAGTTTTTTGAGAACTTGCTCTCTTTTCTAGTTCACAAGTTGTTTTCAAAGAGTTCTCGTCAATAAGGGTTTCAGCACCAGATGTGATAAATGATTCTTTTTATCATCTTCCTTGAAACAGTCTTGTGCTCGTATACTCCTGCTGGAGAAAGAACGTGTGGATTTTCTGAAAAAGATGAGGAGCCCCAAGTTGGAATCTCTGAAGAAGAGTGAACTTTTCAAGAAGATAGTCAAAAGGTGCAATGGCATGGCGAGTAGTGCGAAGGCAGTGAAGTGTTCAAGATGTGGATATGTTAATGGTTTGAGTTTCTTTTTTCCTTTATCTTCTTTCTTTATATCTATGCTTGAGTGTTCACAATTTTGTGCTTATGCCGAAGCCATGAACATCATTGTCGTGTTCTTTTCCTTTGATGAGTAAAAGGAAATATAACTACGTAGCGTGTGATGGGGAGAACATAATACAACCATTAGAGATTCAATCAAATCCTGAAAAGAAAGTGATGTAGCACAACAACAGAAATAAAACAAGCAAGGGAAAGAAATTTATGGGGAGAAGAGAAATACACGATCACACAATTTTATTCATTCAAATTTGATCTCAAAGCTTACAATACACTCTCAATATATAGGGGATAGACAATCAAATCTCATCGTATCCAATCCTCCCTAACAAACAAAGGAAACAAGATGTTCTCAATGGGAACACATCTTAGGCACGCTCAACATACTTTCACTACAACATTCTCTCAATAAAACAAAAACATTACTCTCACTCAATAAATAAGAGCAAAAACTATGAAGGAAAAATTACATATCAATCTCACTTAGTAAAAGGAAAAATATAAATGTAAAAATCACTCCATATAACAAGGGACGCTATCCGAAAGAAAAGGGATGAACTAAGCCACTTGGTTCTGAGCCAAGGAAAGCGAGGATGTCTCCTTTCCGAAGAAGAATGCTACACCATTAGAAAACCATTTTCTTTCTCGCCAAAAGCATCACATGCAAAACAAGAATGATGGACCAAACTTTCAGCTTTATTCACAAAATTGTCGCACCTATAAATTGATTCAAAACTATTCCTGTTATTGCACATGGTATGCTCATTTGTAGTCCAAAATCTGTATCAATCGTCAATGACTACTAAACAGTTTGTAGTAATAGATAGTCCACACCATTTTGAAATGGTGTAGCCGTTTTTTCACATAGTCTGTTGTCAAATTTGCCATACTAGATGCTGTCAAAACCATAGTTATCGGAAACACCACCTTTGGGTGGGAAATGTGTTTCCGGAGAAATGCGTTTCTGGTACTAAGGCGAAATGTTGATATTTTTTGAAGGGAAACACCTTGGAAACGCATAGGAAACTCTTTGGAAATGCATAGGAAACATTTCGGAAACGCGAATGATACACATAAGAAACGTAGGGGAAACGACTAGGAAACATTACGGATACTATTAGGAAATTTGACGAGTACATATTCGTACAAAATTAAATAAAAATCAATCAAAACATAGTGGAATATAATTTTTTAGCACTTTTATGCTGAAACAATTTTTTTTTTTTTATGTATATTCTTTTAAATTATGAACAATATGTTTATAAAGAGTATCAAATATATATATATATATAAGTATGAAAGTGTAAGTATAACGGGTATTCAAAAGTTTGAAAAATATTTTCTAATACTAGATTAAATAATCATACGTTTTCTCTATGTTTCCCAAACGTTTTATAATCGCATCCTAGAAATTTTACAATCGCATCCCCATTTCCTCGTTTTCCTTATATTTTTAGACCTCGTTTCCTGTTTCCGTATTCTATTTCATTTCCCGTTTCCACTTCCTGTTTTGGAAACTATGGTCCAAACAAAGAACCCTATCGGAAGTGGAGCTTCGGTCTTTTTAGTCGCCTTCTAAGAAAAAATGCCTTATTTATCAGTCACCCTGTTATGAATCTAAAGTGTCGAAAAGGGCTTGAGCCAAAGGGAAATGAGCTACCGAACCTAACGGTTCTTTACTGTGAGGATTCATCACCCGTGATAGTGGATCTTGATCGAGTCACAGTCAAAAGTTGAAGCTACATGTCAGGAAACCAGCAAAGGGGGTGTGGAGGGTATACTTGGCCGGAAAATTTACCGGCAATATAGAGATAAAAGTTGTGGCGAGAACTCTGGGAAGAGAGATAGAGAGGGAGATGATAATGGAACACAATAGCTCAAAGGGTGGGATAAGTGAGAGTCAAACATCTCGTAAAGTGGGAAGAAATATGGTCCCTCAGATCTCAGTGAAGAATGGCTGTGATGGTGACAGCGGTCTCTACCATGGTCTGTTTGCTCGGGATGGAATTAACCAGGGTGAGGATATATATTCAAATAGAGATACAGCTCACACATGGGAAGCTGAATGCGGTAAGGAAGAAGACACGTGTTGGTTGAAAGGGAAATATCTTTAAAAAGCAGGGACAAGGAAGTAAAATCACACCTCATAGAAAACCCCAACCCAAGCCCTAACAGATCCAACTGTAGTGAAGCGCCACACAATTTGAGCCGTTTAACTACCACAAAAATTGATGGTCTAGATATGCGCCACATCATCATCAGGCCAACTAATAAGAAGGTGCCACTTGTCCAAGTGAAGGGAGATAAATAGTACTGTTAGGCTAAGTACAAGGCAGGAAAAATACTGCTGTAATTTTCTCATCTTCAATTTCGTTTTAAGCTTAATTTTAAGGCTTTAAACTTCCAGCTGTAATTTTTGAGTTTCATATTAGAAAATTGCCCCAAAAAAGTTGTGAAAATTCACTGTTCCATCGTGATCGTGTTGAATTGTGTTGGTGTGATTGTAAAAACCTAGGGTTGCATTACATTTACCATCTCAGAAGAGCGTGTATGATTGAAAAAAGAACCCGTCAATTTTTCGAGTTTATGATTTTGAAAATGTCATCTAAACTGCAGTATCCTATTAATACTTTACCTTTGGTGACAGAAAACCGACTTATAACAGCTTCAGGATAGGAAGCATGTATGAAGAGATCCAGGAAAACGTCATAAAGTAGTCTCACCCGCACATCTAGTAGACCAAAACCTCATAATACCTCCAAACCCATCTGAGGCTGGTCAATGGACTAAAGTCATCCTGTACATTTACTATACCTCCATGACTCAGTATAGTTGGTTGTCTATCGCTCATTGGATCTTCAATCTTCAGTTTGTGTACAGCCATATTTGGATGCTAATATGCTATACCCTTTTCCGGCTTCTACTTCTCTAGATTCCAAATCTTCATATTTACTTTGCCGCAAAAGTGCTTCATTCAAGTCTCCTACTCCCTAAAGCCTCCTAGCACAATGGGAGTACAAATAACCTCCCATTTCACTAAACTGTTGCTTTAAAACATTACTTGAACTCTTGGACTGTCTTTTCCAGACTCCTTAAAATTGACTATTGAGGTCAGAATTCTTGTTGAAGACATCATATATGTGGGAAAAATGGAAAGGGTGCATTTGATAAGCTTAAGTTGCCTGTCTTTGGATAGTTACTGCCTTTTCCATTTCACCAATGTTTTCTTGAATCTCTTAAAAGCACCAACCCAGATAGGCTGATCTTTGAACTCGCCCCTTTGGAAGGTTTCCCCTTGACGGAATTTTATTGTTGGTTATTTCTCCCGTCACTTCTTTTAGAGAATCTTATATGAAAGAGAAATTGAGAGCATTATCCATTGATTGTTTTTTTTTAACGTGTTGCAGGGATGGTAAAAAAGGCCGCGGGTAAATTGGATGTTATTCATGAACGATCTAGTATTATTGGCAAGGGTATAGAAGAATTTAAAGCGGCAATTTCTCACACAAGAGAGGCCAGGGCGCCGATTAAGTTGTTTTCCATACTCAACCCTGATACGGTCCTATCACTTTTCAAGAAGATGTTAGACGAGGTACAACTTTTATCTTTAACTTATATGAGATTTCCTCTTATATTGTTTTGATTTATGATCAAGAAAAGCCCGCGAAAGAGGTAATATCTTAGAGATAATATATACTTGCTTGTTGTTAATGTAGCCGTTGACGCATCTTTTTAGATTTCTTATTTATAAACTTCTCTTTCTTTTGCTTTGTAGGATTCTGAGTTACTTTACCTAAGTGAGAGACCTGAGAACCTTCTTATTACAAATATTGCGGTGCCTCCTTTAGCCATTCGTCCTTCTGTCTTTGTCGACGGTGGAACCCAAAGGTTAATGCCCTTGGTTTATATACTACCGTCTTTCTTTTTGTTTTTCAGAATGTGTTTTATTTCCTCGTCTTTTTTCGTTGATTTGGAATTTTTATTGATCATGGATCTGACAATTCTTTAATAGACAATATGATATATGGTGGGTGATTGAAAGGGAATAGAATGTTTTATACTCTCTCTGTCCCAAAAGAATAGGCTCACTTTTCACACAAATTTAGAAATTTTTTGGTAAACGCAGTCAAAACATTAAATGCCTATTTCTTTTACTAACATGCCCCTCTTTGGGAATATGAAAAGTGGTAGTTGTTAGTAAAAAATGTATTAAATGAGGGTATTTTAGTAAAATACTTATTTGTTGTAATTTAAAA
>MKEJ01023806.1:0-10750 GCA_001753735.1 Embelia ribes | reverse complement strand
CTCTCTCTCTCTCTCCCTCTGTCTGTTTGTCTCTCCCTCACTCTCTCTGAGGAGAGCTACAAAGATAGCTCAGAAAGTTTCCTTTTAAACCCGGCCCATCATGAATGGGCTCATAGTTTCATATATACCACACTAATGTTTGGGGGCCTGTTACACAAATTTTGACAATAGTTTATCATGAAGAATTAGTAATGGAAAATATTTATGTTGTTTTAATTTAAAATGGGAGATACTTGAATTATGACTGAAAAAATTACCTTGTAAGAAGTGTTGCAGATGTTATTCCTTGGTTCGGGCCGACGAAGCAATATAGGCTTGAGATGAGATACGAAAGAGGAGTCGAATTGTTTTGGGAGTTAAAATAAGGTGTTACGTTAAAAATGTAGATGAATTATCGGGGAATTTTTTTTTTTTTCGTTCGCTTGTGAGATTAAAGAGGAACTTGCGATCAGACATAGGTGAAATAAACATATTTCTTTAAAACCGACAACTCTAGTGCATTGTTTATGAGAAATTTATTAGAAGGGGATTAAAGGAAGTGAAGAAGCTAGTAAAGTAGATTTAGAAGTCCTTGTAAGCTCTTCAATGGAGCTAATGCCATTGTCCTTGATCGTTTTTTAAAGACCGAATACCAAAAAAATCGCCTTTTGTAAGAGGTCGGATAGATAAATTTGTTACTTATATCGCCATAGTTTAGCTGATTGCATTTAAGGTGGGTTTTTCACGAGGAATGAAGTTTGAGAATGTTAATTTTAAGAATCGTATTCCATTTTTTCTCCTTTAGGATAATCGAATTAGAAGATTTGAATCCATGCGAAGACGAATGTTATTGAGTTCATTTCGATTTTAGCAATAGATGTATTAAACATCTGTAATGATTTCGCACCAAGGTCTAGATTTTAATTTCAAACTGCGTTGCAGTTAGACTGAAACTTCGTAAAAAGGTCAAGGAGACCAGATAGACACTAGAAAGGATTTAATATAGATCTATAATTTCTATTCATGCTCCAAGAGTTTATCATATTTAAATGTATAGTAATTTATATAAATCTTGTCAGGATGTTAATCAGTAAAATAAAAAGATGGTCAGACGTGATGTTCCCGCTATTAGTGACTTTGGCATTCGGAAATAAATGAATCCAATCACTGTGGCTAACGCCCCATGTAAACGACATCTCATGTGACGGGATCCAAATTAATTGTCATTCCATCTAAAACATGGTACAACGAAGCCCAAGTATACTAGGTTGCATGAATAATGAAATAATATTAAAAAATCTCGCTATTTAATGGTGATTCTGTGATAGCTCTCAATTTTCTCCCGAATAGCAAAAGTAGCATTAAAATCTCCCAAGGTGCCTGAAAAATAATCCGTTCGATTACCCAATTTTCATATTTCCATGAGTGATTTGTTTTCATGTAGCCATCAAGGAAATAAATATCATCTCATTTTGTATAATATGCCACTTTATTGCTATCGTATAACATATCCATTCATGATTTGGTTAGTAAATACTATAGAGCTTTTAAGCACAAATCATCCTCATAAATTTTCGTCCCTATGTAAAAATAAAATAGAGACTCAAAGAACAAAAGGAAAAAAGTTTGAACTAAAAATACTAATTTGTAGGCAGATGACAAATTATTTTTGCTCTCTGAAAAATTGCAATCATTTGGTTATAAACTAAATCCTTCGCCGTCGCACCCATGATAAAATCAGCGTGAGCAAAGTCCTTGATATACTGAATGCTTAGTTTGTTCGGGTCATGTAATTTTATACCGAATGCTAAGTTTGTTCGGGTCCTCCGTAGGTGAGAAAGAGAGGAAGCTCATGTGGTATGTTTGAGAGATCATAAGCCGGTGGTTTGGTTTCTCCATAATGCTCTAAATTGTATTGGGTATTTCCATAGTCGTACTTCGATAGTTTACCATCTCGAACAGCTGAGCAAATACCTACTGCTGGTAGCGCAGCGATAATATCGCCGCCAGTGGGTCCAAATAATGGGGACGGAGCATCCTAAAAATAAAAATAATTATTTGAATATCAATTCACATGCAAAGAATCAAGGGCGGCCAAGGGGGGACCCCAGCCCAGGCTGTCATTTTGGGAAACTGATAAAGGGGTTGATGTGAATCATAGCAAGTATATGTCTCCGCCCCTGCACGGATGTGTTGTTTGGTTGCGATTTTTGAGTTCAACATTGTTTTTCCCCGTCAAAAGTTGGTATGCAATTGACGGATCAATTTTAAGTTGGAATTTTTACTATTTTGACCTAAAATAATAGAAACTTAAGTTAAAAGCATCTTATTTTATTTTCACAAAAAAATTAGTTGTTTATTTTTTTTTTTGGGCCTGAAGAAAGGGGCTTTTCGCATTATTGTACAGTTAGGATGGATATGGGCCTGGGTCCCACTTTTTGTTTTCCTTCTTTATCTTCAAATTGTCATTTGAACTAATAGTTTTTTCCTTTTTTTTTATACAAAATCATAATTGTGCCAAAAGATAAGGAAATATTTTTAAATCATTAAACCTATTTAATTTGTCATACTGAGTACATTAATTCAGGCAATATTTACCACAATTTTCTTATGATATCAGCTTTCCATTTGAACACATTATTGTTCACTAAAAATGTCTTTTTGTTAAAAGAGAATAATTTTGTGATGCCACAACTTTTTCCACAAAATCACAACACAAAACAACCTTTTATGCTCATATCTGTTTGCTCATCGCTTTGAATTATTAATGTGAAACAACTTAAAATTAAGGTACACAACTTCTCTAAAATGTTATAAAATGTAATGAATTTAATTTTCTAAATAAGTGGAAAAGAGGTTTCTTTTTCTATCACTGTTGACGGTTAACTAATTGCTGTTGGAATATTTTGGACCGATGGAGTGTACACTTGCCTTTGATATTTTCAGTTTCCATTCTATTTTTAAGAAGCAACTTTAGAAAATATAGTGCCCAAATTTCAAGGAATGACAGTCGAGCAGAGTGCGGACTGCTAAGCAACCCCTGTCATGCATATTTTAGACGTTGATTTTTAAATTCAACAGCTAATTTAAAAATCAACGACAAATCATTTCTTGTTCAATGTAACTACCTCTGTTTTTTACCATCAATCACACTTTTGTTTTGGTTTGGTTTTTAGATTTGCATGGGAATTGGGAACAAGAAAAACAATTCAAAAGTGCTTATTCATAATTAAAATTAGGGAAATGCGTAGAAGTTCGAACTTGGAAGAAAGTGATGGGCTTCCACAAAAATTGGAAAAAAAAATGAAAATATACATTGTAGATAACGTTAGAATAAGGGAAATTGCCATTTCATAACTTTGGCAAATATCATTTTATCTTTAATTATTACGAGGGACGGTATAGTATTATAATTAAATTTGCAATGAATGAATTTTGAGCAATGAATTTTGAAGAACATCCGGGAAAAAAAAAACGAAGGGTACTAATTATTTGTGGCAGTAGAAGAGAGAGTATTTTTGTAGAAAAATAAATGAAATACCTTATCGTCTTAGTTTTTTAATTCATTGCATAGCCCAAAATTCTAACAGCTACTCTCTTGCTACAAACGAGCCCATGACCTACCCTTCGCAATAATGTATTCTTTACATTCACAGACGGACTGAAGGGGAAGCACAAAAAGTCACGACCTCCTAAATATCTACAGAATATGCATATTAATTTAGATATTTTCAATCGGAATAAATCACGGTTCCTAAATTCCGACTTGGAGTTAAAGTTCGAAATAGTTGGATTTTGGCCCCGTTGCATATGTTTGTATAAACTCGAGGGGTACGCAAAGCAACGAGTCAACTATTATATTTGAGAAACGTCCGAAAAATAGTATGAATGAGTAGCAGCTCGCTCACTTGGCTTTATTACGCATTTCTAAGCAAATTCCGATTATCCCAACGAAATCAGAGTTCATATATATAAGATAAGAATAATATACATAAAATAAACAGACGACAAAATTAATTAGCCGGTGCTAAAGGCAGGTGGAGGGCTCGTCCTCTTCGTCCTCTCGATCAAGCTTCGACTAGCGAGCAATCTCGGGATACAACACTGAACAGACTTCCTTGGTTTCTGTTTGGTTTTTAAAACTGTCTCGTTTTGGTCAGACCATACGCTCTGTTCATCCGTATCTGTGTGGTTACTTCTGATGCTCTCTCGAAAGAGTTCAACGAGACTCTTCTTCTTTTCAGTAGGGGTTTGTTCGGAGTTAAAATCGACTACTTGTTTTTCATCGAAGAGGGACTTGGTAAGTGTGAAATCTGAAAATATATGAAAACTTAATACAGTTTTTGTAGCTTGCATTTTTAGTTAGTAAAATTCCGGAAGACAAAAAAACATTATATGGTACGAACGGAAAAAATATGTTCTGAAAATTCGGTACAATATATAAATTAATAATATAAAATTTCTAATAATATATAATTAATATTTTTTTAGGTTTAAAATGGAAAAACACCTAAAAAAAAATGAATTATACGTGTATTAAATGGGATATGTCAAAAATACACATATTTTTTATTAGGTCGTGCATCGATTGGGAAAATGGAAGTTTTTTTCAATAATACGCACGCAAGGGTATTAAACAGCAAAAGTTCGCGAATTTACTAACTATGATTGGATCAAATAAGGAGGGTAAGTATACCTTCTTCATCTAGCAAATTTGCTTCATCCGCATCACATAACTCTCTTTGTATGTGCTTAGCAGTTAATTTCTGGCTACCAACTTCCTCTATCAAATGAAAGAGAAGAGAGAATGCTTGGAAAAATTAGAAAAATAAACACAGAGACATATTATCTAGTCAATGCAGATAACCTCTAATTATCAGTGCCTTATTCACTACATGACAAGTATATTAAGCAAAAACCAAGCTCATACCAACGGAACAAAGGTGTACTACTTTTGAGCCTGTATTTATTAAAGCACTTAAAAAACAGCTGAAATGGTATTTTAATACATTTTGTTTAAATCGGCATATTATGCTCATTCACTATCTTACGAATCGATCAGAAAAGAATAATTTTTAAAAGTATGTGCTAGCACAAATGCTAGTCAGACATCCACACACAAGGTTAGTATTGAAAAGAAAAGATATCATATGTATTCAATGTCTGTACTTGAATTCCAAGTGGGAAAGGGATATGTTCAGTAGCATGGATGGCTATCAAACTTCTTCAATATAATTTGGCGCGATGGAAAGATGCCCAATAGATGGAGAAAGAGTACTTTAGTACTTCTATATAAAAACAAGGGTGATATACAGAACTGTTCTAACTATTGTGGGATTAAACTTATGAACCATACTATGAAACTTTGGGAGAGAATAATTGAGTATAGGTTGGGCGCGATGCTACAATTTCGGAAAATCGATTTGGATTTACATCAGGAAGATCGACTATAGAGCCAATTCATCTACTTAGACAATTGATGGAAAGATTTCAAGCGGGGAAGAAAGATCTACACATAGTTCTTATTGATTTGGAGAAGGCTTGTGTGATAGGGTTCCTAGAGACGTACTTTGGTGGGTTTTGACAAAAAAACCGATCTCTCTTAAATATATAAATGTAATCAAGAACATTTACGAGGGTACAACTACCAATGTTAAAACGTGTGGTGGCATGTCATCTAGCTTCCCTATTACGATAGGTTTGCATCAAGACTCGGCATTAAGCCTCTTCCTATTTGCAATAGTAAAGGACAACCTAACTAGACATATCCAAACTGAAGTGTCATGGTGTATATTATTTGTTGATGATATAATCTTAGTTGATGAGACTAGAGAGGGCATAAATGAAAAAGTAGAAATATAGATATATACTTTAGAGTCAATTAGGTTAATAGTAATAGTAATGGACAACCTAACTAGACATATCCAAACCGAAGTGTCGTGGTGCATAATATTTGTTGATGATATAATCTTAGTTGATGAGACTAGAGAGGGCATAAATGAAGAGATAGAAATATAGATATATACTTTAGAATCAATTAGGTTAAGTAGATCAAAAACGGAATATATAAAGTGCAATTTCAGCGGACATCGTGTAGCGGATCAGATTGTAGTTAAATTAGGTGGAGATGCGGTACTACGAACAGATCATTTCTGTTATCTATAATCCATTTTGCAAAGCAATGGTGGGATAAAAGAGATGTCAATCACGGAACCTAGGCAAAAAGGATGAAGAAAAGTTTTATGTGATTGCAATATACGATCGCAATATGCCTTTACGACTGAAAGGTAAGACCAGCTTTATTGTATGGAACTGAGTTTTGGACTATTAGGAAACAAGATGAACATAAAATGAGTGTAGCAAATATGCATATATTGAAATTGATGTGCAGGAAGACTACAAATGATAGAATTGGTAATGAAAAGTTCCAAGAAATGTTAAAAGTGGCTCCAATTGGGGTTAAGATAAGAGAATCGTTTAAAGTGGTTTGGGCATATAAGAAGGAGACCTATCAATGCACCAGTTGAAAAGCGTGGGAGTCTTAATGTAGGAATAATGAGAACAGATAAAGGTAAATCTTTAACTACATGGATGAAAATGATAAGGAAGGATATGAGCAAGGTAGAAATAGATGAGCAAGTTGTCTTTGATAGAAATATGTGGCGTCTAAAAAGTTGTGTTAACGACCCAATGTGACATTTTATTATGATTTCATTTAGCCTATCCCAATTTATTGGGATTTAAGGCTTGGATGATGATGATAACGATGATTATCAAAACCCAATAGAAGAGTCTAGTACACATTACTCATTGCAGGACCTAGATCTTGCATGGCAAGCTATTTCCTTTTGTATGCCCAATGAAGTAAAGTCATATGCATAAGAAACCTTACAGTACCTACGTAATATTAGTTCTTTGGGATGTTCAGAAGAAGGGCCAACTTTTACCCATTCAACATTTGTATCCATCATCCGAGTGCACTGGGTTGCCACTTTTCATTTTTTTTTATTACTATTTTTTTTTTTTTTAAAGTTGGTTGCCTCTTTTCTTAATCCTTGCAACAATGCAAGGTATCACGCCTTGACCCTTAATGCTAATTGTTGAAGATAATAAAAAATATAACGTGACTCTCCGTAACAGTTTCAACTTTTAAGTGAGATGGTAGGTTTATGGGGTTTGAGTCTCGCCGCTACCCAATTGAAAAATTGATTCGCATTTGTCGGCTCAAAATATGCCACAAGTGGGGGGCATGTGCAAGATAATAAATAAATAATGCCCCTCTCCATAACCGCTTAAGCTTTTAGGTGATATGATAGAAAATCACTTAACACTAATGTTAAAGTAGGATACATTTTTAAAGCCATGGTAATAAACACTTCACTTCAAACTCCACGTTTTCAAACAAGCCCCATCATTATAGTATAATCCTGTACCTGAAATAATTTGTGAGAAGTTTACGGCTGCTAGAATCCTTGCCAGAGCTGCCATTTTTCCACTTCCAATTGAACACACCATTGTGACTATAATCACCTGTACAACTGTGGAATAGCAGCAACTATCAGGCCACATGCATAAAATTTTGATGTATTTCAAGTAACTGTGGTAAGAAAATGACAGCTCAAAACTACAAAATCCTTCACAAGAAACAATCTAGCCCTAGCAAATAATAAGATAGTTACAAAGTGATAGACACCTCGACCCTGGTACTATACCAGGTTCCATCAGAGTAGAGTATAAAAATACTTTCAGCAGTGTCCATAACAGTAAAAGAAAACAAAACCAAAAGGTAGAAATATATTCAGCTTCAGTACCCTCTGATTAAGTAGCATTCAACTTCAGAGCGTGTAGACTTACCTGTATATCATGTGATAAACCTAACTAGCAGAATCCATCCAATGACTATGTCAGATTCTTTATAAAATAGTCAGCTATGAACCAGAAACGCTTCTATCTCCAAGAGAAGTTAGTTAAAGCATTGATCACAGGTTCTGATACTTGTATAAGCTTTCGAAAGATAAAACGGGTACAACTAAGCTGACTCAGTTCCACCTGCATGTCAAAAGAGATCAAGTTTAGATTCTGATTTTGTCCTCTGTCTGGCAACAAGATCCTAGTAGAAAGACCTGATACAGAGTGATGACTAATTATCATAGTACAATGAAAATGAAAATGATAACTGAAGATTGAAACTGATATAATACTTAATCATGTAATTTCACTCAAACATAATCTCCCTTTTTTCAGCAAAAGGGCAACTAATTAAAGAGATAATAAACGCAAGCAGGCTTGTAATTAACGTCTCCTTCTCTCCATAGCAAAGATGCAATACAACAAAATCTGATGCAAAAAAGCAACTATACACATACATATGTGTACATTTACCTCAATTGAGTGAGAACACATCAAAATTGAAGAGATTATAGACACAAGCAGGCTTGTTATTGACTCTTCCCTCCCTCTATCTCAATATGCACGAACTACGAAATGATTTGAAGAAATACAACTGTAGGCACACGTAACACATCAAAATTGACAAGACAATAAACACAAGCAAGCTTCTAATTGATTTTCCCTATCTCTGTCTCAAGGATGCAATAACAACGAAATGTGATGAACTATACCAATCAAATACACATATAAATTACCTCGATTGTGGTCAAACACATTGAAATTGAAGAGATTATATAAGAACGTGATTTTTTAATTGACTATTACGTCTCTCTCGCGTGCAAAGATGCAGTAACAACAGCATGTGAAAAAGAAATGCAACCAAAGACATTCATATATATGCATACATCACTCCTTTGAACGAAAAATCATGGAAATTGAAAAGATCATAAACAAGAACATACTTATAATTGATTTTTGCATTAACAACGAAATGTGATGTACGAAGCTATACATTACCTAAATCAATCGTCAACATATTGTTTACAACAAGATTTAAATATCAGAATTTAAATCATAATGCATTTTGGCACTCATAATTCAATTCAAATTTGAAAGTGCGGTTATGGGAAGTTGACAATAATTTTTCCTATAAATACAAGGCCAAGGCATTCGGAAAAGAGGGCTACACACAAATCATCCCAAATATGGGTTTCCTTTTTTTATCCAGGAGTAGGAGTACCCTAATTGAAAGCGTAGGAATAGATTAATGTAATTTTATGTAATCCTTTATATCGAGCAATCGATATTGAATAATAAAATTCTTTTTATTATTCATTGTCTTGTTTATTACAATTCACTTCCATCATTGTTTTAAGCAATCGATCACGGTCTCGTTTACTGCATTTCGATCCATCATTTGTTTGCAATATTTACATCGATATAGCCATACACTTCTTAGAAATCCTGAAACTGTGGTGAATTGAACCAACAATCATGTCAGTTGAGATAACAAGGCCCATCGACGAAGGAATTCCAACATCGAAGGTAATATTCTGAAATTTGGGTTAACAATTTTGGCGCTAGAAGGAGAGCCTTAGTCTAGACTAATTCGAAGTCATGGCTATCAAAAAGAAAAAACTAACAAGCTTTTCGAAAGCCCAACCAAGAGAGCAACAAAAAAAAAATAGACTAAATGTTTCGAAAGTCCAACATGAGAGGAAACGAAAAGAAATGGATTAAATGATCCTTAAAAGGATCAATTTGATGATATTTTATTTTAAAAAATAAATAGATGAATTTATAGCCTACATAATGGAGAAAATGCTACAAAATTATTTGAAAGCCCAACTTGGGGGGGCAAAACAAAAATGGAAAAGTTAAAAGATATTAAGGATCGGATATTGTATAACATTTTGGAATCTACCTTCCCTGTAATTTGGTATTATGAACCCAAGGAAAAAGTTGGAAAAATTAATGTTACAAACCGTGTCGAAGAGGTTTTGGAAGTAACGAAATCAATCTTCACCCAATTCCATGAAAAGGTAAAGCACAGTAATTGTGTAACATGGAACCTGAATCAATATAGGTCTCAATGGTATTCATGGAGGACAAAATTTGGTCACAAAGTGTGCACAGTTATTGTTTTAATCTCTAATATTGTCTACTTTGCATTTTAAAAAATAAGTAAAGCCTAACATCATCTAGTCAAAGGCTCGACAACCAAAAAATTATGAAAAAACACGACTCGGGGGGCAAAATAGGAGGAAGTCGTTTGAATGATCTTGAATGAATCAATTTCGATAAGACTTTATATATGTTAAAAAAAAAAAAAAAGATGCATCGAAAGCATAACATATAATCTGAAAAAGGTTGGACCAAAAGGAAATTAATTAAATGATCATTACTGGATCAATTGAATAAGACTTTCTGTTAAAAAAATATATATAGATGAATTAAGAGCCTAAAATAATATAGAAAAGGTTTGGCAACAAGATGTCGATTATCGATAGTTGAGTATCATATTGATGAAGTCAATTTAAGAGAAACTTTAAGTTTCATTTGCTCGATTCTATTCAAACCGACAAAATGAGGGGGACATTGTTTACAGCAAGATTAAAATTTCATAATTTAAATCATAATGTATTTTGACCCCATAATTCAATTCAAATTTGAAAGTGCGGTTATAGAAAGTTGACAACAATTTTCTTATAAATACAAAGGATAGGGCATTCGGAAAAGAGGGCTACACACAAATCATCTCAAATACAGGTTTCTTTTTTCTATCCAAAGTAGGAGTGCCCTAATTTAAAGCGTAGGAATAGATTAATGTATATATATGAAGACGACTTATTATTTATATGGCATCTGGTTATTATAGTTG